>OZ002734.1:26452091-26698314 GCA_963924305.1 Polygonum maritimum
GGGGCAACCTTCCAACGTCTCGTTATTAAGTTATTCGACGAATACTTAGGAAAGACGGTTGAGGCCTACATTGACGATATGGTCGTAAAAAGTCGGCGAGCGTCGACCCACTTAGACGACCTGCAACGCGTCTTTGATGTGCTATGAGCCTCCCAGATGCGTCTAAACCCCGCAAAGTGCACTTTTGCGGTTGGCTCGGGGAAGTTCCTGGGGCATCTAGTGACCCGGAGGGGAATTGAAGCAAGCCCAGACCAAATTCGCGCTATAAATTCCCTGGTCAGCCCTAAAAACATAAAGGAGGTGCAGAGATTGACCGGGATGGCTGCCGCTCTTAATTGGTTCATCAGCAGATCCTCGGACAAGTGCCATTCGTTCTTCAAGGCGCTGAGGAAGAAGGGCACGTTCGAGTGGGATGACGATTGTGAGCGAGACCTCCAAAGGTTAAAGACTTACCTTCAATCGCCCCCGGTCCTCACCGTCCCGTCGAAAGGAGACGTCCTCAAAGTCTACCTAGCCGTATCATCTCGGGCGGTGAGCGCAATGCTAGTCAAGGATATCGGGAAGGAGCAACAGCCCGTATACTATACTAGCAAAACCCTGCTCGATGTAGAGACCCATTACTCACCTATGGAGCAACTACTCTTAGCTCTGGTCACGGCTTCTCGCAAGCTGAATCACTATTTCCATAAGCACGCGATCCAGGTGGTAACCGGTTATCCTATTCGATCTCTTCTCGGCAGCTCCGACCTATCCGGCCGAATTGCGAAGTGGGCCGTCGAGCTTGGCCAGTATGATGTCGAATATGTACCACGCACAGCTATCAAGGGGCAAGTCCTGGCTGATTTCATCGCGGAGTAAACCGAACCCATCGAGAGAACCGCGCAGGCGACACCCGCGGGCGCGGGTCGGGATGCCGCGATCGCGAGCGTACGAGCCGCGGGCGCGGGTCCGGAGGCCGCGGGCGCGGCAGACCCCCAGAGGCTTTCGCCTAGTTTCCGCGCGGAGCGCGCGGGCGCGGGCCAGGGGTCCGCGGTCGCGGGTCAATCTGACGGCATTCTAAGCCCGATTTTGCACGGTTGGGTCTTAGAGATAGACGGGGGGAGCAACGTGCAGGGGTCGGGCGTCAGGATCGTTCTCACGTCGCCAACCCAGGAAGCATTGCAGTTAGCCGTGCGGCTTGACTTCGACACCACCAACAATGAAGCCGAGTACGAGGCCTTGATCCTCGGTCTCGAGACTGCAGCAAACTTAGGAGTCCAGCGTTTACACGTGTTCTCCGACTCACAACTTGTCGTTAACCAAGTGCTCGGAGTCTACGAAACCAAGGGCGAAAAGTTGGCTAGGTACGTGATCGGTCCGGAATCGGAGGGTCTCACAATTTAAATTTATAAAACCGAACCTCAAATTGTAGTAAAGAGGTAGGGTGTCGAACACACTGGAGTTCGTGCGTCGAGAGTACCCGAAAAGACTAAAAAGAGGAGAAAAGAAAGGCAAAACAAAGGAAAACAAAAGAGATCTCCTCGTACCGACACAAAGTCACTTCGGTCCGAGGGTGGATCGAGGTTGAGTTGGTCGGGACCGACGTGGTGCAAGTCGGGCCCGATGTCCTGGGTAACTCGGTCTTGTTCAAAAAGTAGATCGGTCTTGGGTTTTTGGGTTCCTCCCCCAACTAGACTTGGATATTCAACCTCAATTCAACCAATAAGTGTTTGATTCTAGTGAGATCGAGGTTGTTCGCCCCGAATCCCTCCAATCTACACCTCGACCCAAGGGAGTTTTCACTTCACCTTCGATGCTAGAGACTTGTGATGGGATCGAGATGCTCTCACTTACTCTTACCAAACACAAGCCCTAGATCCCTTGCTTTCGCAAGAGAATTGAAGCTCAATGTAGAGAGGATTCACAAATCAAGCACTCAAGGCTATGGAATTGGGGTCTTCTACCCAAATCTAACTAAGGGATTCCCCCATAGCCCAAGAATATGAATCTACTCCATTAGGTAAGAGA
Organism: Polygonum maritimum; assembly: GCA_963924305.1. Lineage (NCBI taxonomy): Eukaryota > Viridiplantae > Streptophyta > Magnoliopsida > Caryophyllales > Polygonaceae > Polygonum > Polygonum maritimum. Next base: position 26,454,099 of record OZ002734.1, read on the forward strand.
AAAGCATAATCAAAAGGGAAATCAAGCAAAACTCAATCATCAACATCCAATCAAACTCCAATTGCATTCAAATTCAAAGTGTCTACAAAATCCAAGTCTCAATTCTACTAGATCAAAGCAAAACAAAGTACAAAACTCACAAATCCTCCTCTCTTCTCCAACGATCTCTTCTTCTCTTCCTTCTCCTTGCCCTCCAAGTCTTCCTTTGAGCCTTTAGAGAGTGAATTTGGTTGTGGTCTATCCAAACATGCCCTTAATGCTCTCTAATCACCTCTATTTATAGCCTCTCATGGATTGGGGACCAAGGAATCCCAATTTAGAAAGGGGCAAATGTGGAAAGTTGCTAAAAATATGCCTTGGGGAACAATCCTATCCATTGCCGACTTGGACCGACACGGATCTACATCGGGCCCGACGTTGGAGAACGTCGGTCCTGGTCACTGGGTGCTCGATCTCGGGCCCGACTTGGTGTATCTCGGTCCTGGGCCTCGATCCTTGTCTTCTTCTTGGGTTCCCTTTGATTCCACTTCATTCTTGGCTTGGCTCTTGCCTTCCTTGTCTTGACTCCTTCATTAGCTCCTCTAAATTGTCCTCGTTCTTGCCATTTTAACTACAAAATCAAACAAACTCGCATAGTTTCCGACTCTTGAAGAAAACCGGGAACTAAGCTAAAAAGGAAACAAAACTAACAAAGAAAGGAACAAAAGATACATATTTACAAAGGAAATCAACTACTAAAACACCACCAAAACGAGAGACATCAGAATACCCCATACTTAAACTTGCTTGTCCTCAAGCAATAACAATCTAAGCAAGACCGAAGCACAATCTTCAAGTAAAGCCTCATATGAAAAACTCAAGTAAGCACAAGCGATAGACATACTAGCAAGATTACATCATCACACATGATCAAGTGTTCAAGGAATAAAGTCTAATGCAACAAAGCCTCACTTTAGGGACATGGAAATGTGTATCACTCATCATGTGTTTAGGTATAGCAATGAACACTCATACTCAAGAATCATGCAAGTAAAGACTTTACCATTGAAGCTAATATCACCAATTCCTCCACCTAGAGATGCCTATTACAATGCACACAAAGAACATGAACTTGGCTCAATGGAGGTCCTCAAAGAGGTTCCATTCGGCCGGGTTATAATGAGGCTTTTGGTGTTTCTCAAGGTGGGAATCACTTTGGTCTTGTGGTGCTTACAATGGGGATTGAACTTTCTAGTCTCTCACCAAACTCACCAAATTCTTCCTCTTTCAATTCACTCATCCAAAAGACTTTGATTTTTCTCTTCTTTTCTTTCTTTCAACCCACATTTCACCAAACATTCCACTTCATCTTTGCACTACACTTTTTGTTGGATTTTTCACACTTTTTCCACTAGGATCGACTTGCACTAACTCGGGCCCGATGTGCACTTTAACTCGGTCGGTGCCCCTTTTTTTTTCACTTAAGCACTTTGCTTTCAATCCACTACTTTTCCAACTTTTCTTTCTTTCTTTACAACTTCAAAGATGCACTACCCACTTGGTTTATAACTCCATTCTTTTCACTTAACCCAAGAGAATCTCAACTCTCCAAATACTCTCCCAAAACCTCTCACTAAAGTCCAATCCCATAAGGGTCAAGTCATATAGGCTAGGAATCATATTTTTGAGGAGTTTCAAACAAAGGTCTAAGGCTAAAACGGGGCTACAAACAACGGTTTATCTTCAAGGTAGGATATGGAACATTTTGTGACTAAGCAAAACAAAGTTCAAATCAATGTGACAATGCATAGAACAAATCTCATATTGGTCTTGGAAAATAGATAAACACCGCAATAGCAAGTTTTACTAAGCATGCATGAGCTAATTCACACAAGAAAATGAGGGATATGCAAATATGAACAAGCATCCCTAAAATGGCCAAAAAAATCATCTCACAAGGTTCACTCAAGCTTAGTTGCATCAAAACTCATCCAAGAACTCATGTGCTCAATAAAAACATGCAAGATATCACATCACATCAAAAACAACATCCATTTAGAGGCTAAACTATCAAAAAATATGCAAAGGACTTTACATGCTCACATCATCATTAGCCTTCATTTAGACATCTAAGATGAGAATTCCTAGTCAAAAACAAAATCTTTTTGACATTTTTAACATAATTTTCGAATTTTTATGGATTTTTGCAAAAAAATTTCTCAAAAACAACAAATCAAACTCATCCATTCATGCCATAAAATCAATCATCATCCTCATACATCATACCACTATCCAAAATGAAACATCCCTTAAACAAGAAACAAGAAACTACACATGAAACTAATGAGCTACTAACCCACCCCATACTTAAAATTTTGATGTCCTCATCAAAAGAAATCAAAACTCAAAAGTAAAGAGAAGAGTAGAGAAAGCTCACAATTCCTTATTCTTGGATGGCTTGTTGAGGCTTAGTTCGATAAGAGGAGAGCCCAAGAGGCTCTTACTTCTTCACTTGGGTCAATCTTGTCATAGTACTTCTTCACTCGATGACCATTAACTCGAAAGATAGTTCCATCGTCATCAATCAAATCAACCGCTCCTTGAGAGTGTATGCGATGTACCACGAACGGTCCACTCCACCTCGTTCAAAGCTTGCCCGGAAAGAACCGAAGTCGTGCATTAAAGAGAAGAACCTTGTCTCCAACTTGGTAAGTTTTTGGGACCAACTTCCTATCATGCCATTTTTTGGTCTTTTCTTTATACAACTTGGCGTTTTCGTAAGCCTTCAAACGCAACTCTCCTAGCTCATGAAGATCTAGGAACCTCTTTTCTCCGGCCAAGTTCACATCCCAATTCATCTCCTTTAGAGCCCACTTGGATTTGTGTTCTAATTCCACCGGGAGGTGGCACGCCTTGCCATACATTAGATTGAAAGGTGTAGTCCCCAAGGGTGTCTTGTAAGCGGTTCTATAAGCCCAAAGTGCATCATCGAGCTTGGATGACCAATCTTTCCTTGATTTAGACACCGTCTTCTCCAAAATAGCCTTGATTTGACGATTTGAGACTTCCACTAGCCCACTTGTTTGAGGATGGTAAGGGGTAGCAACTCGGTGAGACACCCCATACTTAATCAACACATTCTCGAAGCATCTTTCAATGAAGTGAGGGCCACCATCACTAATGAGAACTCTTGGCACGCCAAATCTAGAAAAGATGTTGCTCTTCAAGAATTTCATCACAACTCTTGCATCATTGGTCCTTGTTGGGATGACTTCCACCCATTTAGAGACATAATCAACGGCCACCAAAATGTATTTGACGGGCCCGACGTTGGGAAAGGTCCCATAAAGTCGATCCCCCATACATCAAAGAGCTCCACCTCTAGTATTCCGGTTTGCGGAGTCTCATTTCTCCTTGACAAATTTCCTTCTCGTTGGCACTCCTCACATCTCTTTACATACTCGTGAACATCCTTAAACATGGTTGGCCAATAGAAACCACAATGAAGAATTTTGGCCGTGGTTTTTGAACTTTTAGCATGCCCTCCCGTTGGCAAAGAATGACAATGGCGAATGACACTTTCAACCTCCTCATTTGGAATGCAGCGTCTATAGATTCTATCGCTCCCTTCCTTGTATAGGTACGGATCATCCCAATAGTATTGCCTAGCATCATGTAAGAATTTCTTCCTAGCCGAGTAAGACAAATTTGGTGGGATTACTCCTCCTACAACAAAGTTAGCAAAATCCGCAAACCAAGGAGCGGCCCTTCGTTTTGCGATTAATTCAATAGATAATAGACAAGTAGGAGGTGAAGATTTAATCAATTTAGGATGAGAAGGAATGGAAACCGAGTGAAGGATCTTACTTGATTTCATGGACCGACATTGCAAGGTTTTTAGCCCGACATGTGGAGACGTCGATCGGGTCGAACAAGTGCACATCTCTTCTGGGACCGACGTCGCAGACTTCGGGTCCGAGGTACTGGGTACCTCGGTCCGATGTTCCATACTTCGGGCCCGACTTTCTAGCTTGGTCGATCCATCCCTCCGTTCCTTCTTGCTATTCATTAGGCCTTCATCCGCCCTCATGTCATCTATTTCCACACCATCTCCCATCTCCTTCATGTACTCCACGGGCAACCGAGATAGATGATCGGCCACCAAATTCTCCGAGCCCACTTTATCCTTGATTTCATGGTCAAATTCTTAAAGAAGAAGCATCCATCTCAAAAGCCTTGGTTTTGCATCTTTCTTCTTTATGAGGTACTTGATTGCCGCATGATCCGTATAGACCACCACCTTAGACCCCACAAGATATGACCGGAATTTCTCAAACGCAAATACCACCGCTAGGAATTCCTTTTCCGTAGTTGTGTATTTACATTGAGTTTCATCCAAAGTTTTACTTGCATAATGGATGGCATGCAACTTTCCCTCCTTTCTTTGCCCAAGAACAGCTCCCACGGCAAAATCACTTGCATCACACATCACTTCGAAGGGAAGATTCCAATCGGGTAACGCCATGATGGGTGCCGAAACCAAAGCATCTCTCAACCTACAAAAAGTAATCATGCACTCCTCGGAAAATTCGAAGGGAACATCCTTCATTAAGAGGTTAGACAATGGTTGCGAGATTTTAGAGAAATCTTTGATGAAGCGTCTATAAAAGCCCGCATGACCTAAAAAACTCCTCACATCACGCACACAAGTAGGTGGGGGGAGTTTTTCAATTATCTCAATCTTGGCCCTATCAACTTCTATTCCTCTACTAGAAATGAGATGTCCTAGGACTATTCCTTCCTTAACCATGAAATGACATTTTTCCCAATTAAGCACAAGGTTAGTCTCTTCACATCTAGCCAACACTCTATCCAAATTAGCCAAGCAAGCATCAAAAGAGGAACCATAGACCGAAAAATCATCCATGAATACTTCCACTATTTCCTCTACCATGTCGGAGAAGATGGACATCATGCACCTTTGAAACGTTGCCGGGGCATTACACAAACCAAAAGGCAGGCGTCTATAGGCAAACGTTCCATAGGGACATGTAAAAGTCGTCTTCTCTTGATCATCGGGGTGAATAGGGGGAAATGATCCTTACGAGTTCCACTATTCAAATTTCGGTAATCAATGCACATGCGCCATTTCGTAGTGGTTCTTGTAGGAATCATTTCTCCTTTCTCATTTTGCACTACGGTCAATCCACCCTTCTTAGGAACTACATGCACGGGACTAACATACTTGCTATCCGAAATTGGGAAGATGATTCCCGCATCCAACATCCTAAGTATCTCACTTTTAACCACTTCTTTCATATTAGGATTTAATCGTCTTTGTGGTTCAATAGTGGGTTTATGGTTGTCCTCCATGTAGATCCTATGCATGCAAATTGATGGTGAAATTCCCTTTAGTTCCTCTAATGAATACCCTAAGGCTCCTCTATGCTTTCTCAAGACTTCTAGCAATTTAGACTCTTCCTCATCATTCAAATTAGCATTCACAATTACGGGCAATGAAGAGTTAGGACCTAGGAAGGCATACCTCAAGTCTTTTGGAAGCTCCTTTAGCACATGTGAAGGCTCTGGTGGTGCTTGGGTTTCCTCCGTTTCGGCCTTGAATACCTCCAAGTAGGACATCCCACTTTCCACCTTCTCATCTTCCTCTTGGTGAGCAATCCCCCCTTCATTCTTCACTTCAACTCCATAGGGCGGTGGAACGGCTCTCAACTCTAGCTTCCTCGTTCTTGGCTTGTAGGATATAGCTTCCCATTGGACTCCTTTTGGAAGAAATTGGACCACTTTGGCTTCTTTATGCATAGCATCCTTTGTTGGTTTGAAAGAGAATTCAAGATCCACCCCTCCAAATTCAAGAGACAAGTGACCCTTCTTCACGTCTATGACGGCTCCAACCGTGGCTAGGAATGGTCTCCCCAATATGATAGGCTCTCCCGGCACTTCTAGCATGTCGACCACAACAAAGTCCGTGGGGACGTAGTGCCCCTCTATACACAATGGGTAATCTTCTACTACTCCAATCGGCTCAATTGATGTTCCGTCGGCTATGGTCAATCTCATGTTAACCGGAGCAATGAGTCCCATGGCGGTTGACTTCCATATGGTGTATGGTATAACACTTGTACTTGCTCCAAGGTCGCACAATGCTTGAAACTTTTTAGATCCAATCCCCACGGTGATGGAAAATCTTCCGGGATCACCTAGCTTTTGAGGTAGCTTCAAGATCTTCACTTCATCTTGCATTTCAACAATTGACCGCTTCTTGCTCAAGATTTCCTTTAAGAACTTTGCATAAGACGGCATCTCACTTAGAGCATCGGTGAAAGGGATGGTGATGTTCAAGCCTTGCAAAAGTTTCAAGAACCGCTTGAACTTGCCCTCAACAATCTCCTTGGGCTTCTTCATAGGGTATGGAAGAGTAGTGCCATTTTGCTTCTTGCTAGGATCAACCTCCTTGGATCGATCTTTCTCAACAATTCCACCCTGGACCGACGTTGGAAGCACCTCGGGACCAACTTCAGGGACATCGGTCCCAGGGCAGAGGGTTTCTGGGCACGTCGGGCCGACTTCAGGACATGTCGGGCCCGAGTTTGGTTCAACCTCGGTCCGCTCCAGGGAACTTCCTCCGTCTATTGGATCGACTTCTGGACACGTCGGGCCCGAGTTGCTGGGAACCTCGGTCCGACTCTCTCCTCTTGATCTTGGAACTTGTGGCTCGGGCAAACTCCGTCCACTCCTTAATCCTATGGCACGAACTTCATTTTGTTGTTGTGGGGCACGGGGATTCTCCTCGGGTCGGCCCGGGAGTCTCCCTTCCTCTCTTGGAAGTTGATTCGCCATGTGAACAAATTGGTTGTCCACTTGTCTTCTCCACACACCAAACTCCTTGAATTGAGTCTCTATGTTGGTCACTTGATTCTTCAAATCTTGAGCCCATTGTGGTGTTTGCTCATAGAATCCCGGAGGTCGGTATGGTGGTTGTTGGGCCCTTGGCTCGTTTTGGTTGAAGTTGTTGTTGTAGCCACTAGCTTGCCCTTGATTCCACCTTCCTCCATTGTTGAAATTGGATCTTCCTCCGAAATTTCTTTGGACATAATGAGCCTCCTCAATTTGTTCCGCCAACCGAACTTGGCGCTCATTCGGGCACTCTTGTGCTCCATGCTTCAAAGAACCACACTTTTCACATGCTCTTGTGGTTTGTTGGATATGACCCATCTTCCTCCTCATCTTGTTCAATTCATCCTCCAAGAATTGGATCTTCACATCTTTGTCCACCTCCTCACTTTTGGGATCATAGAGCCTCTTCGGACCTTCTCCATGGACTCTTGCTTCCTTGCTCACATTGCTAGCCCCATACATCGCCTCATAATCCGAGAGTTTGTCCAACAACTCCCATGCTTGTTCCGGCGGCAAATCTATGAACCCACAATTGGTATGGAGGTTCAATTTATCCTTTGTGGCGGGGTTGATTCCTTGGAAGAAGATGTCTTGAAGGACATAGGGTTGTTGACCATGTGTCGGACACGCCCTCAACATCTCTTTGAACAGATCCCACGCCTCGAAGAGTGGCTCGTGGGCTCCTTGTTGGAAACTAGCAATCTTCCTTCTAAGCTCCGTTGTCTTGGTGGGCGGGAAGAACTTCATCAAGAATGCTTCATTTAGGGCCCTCCATGATGTGATGGATCGAGGTGCTTGACTCTCCAACCAATGCAAAGCCTTGCCTCCCAAAGACCACTTGAAGGCTTTGAGTAGCACATACTCAAGTGTCTCATCGTCCGTGGAAATGGTCTCGCAAAGGTCTTTGAATTGCTTCACATGCTCGATCGGACACTCATTCGGCCTCCCTTGGAATTGCTCTCTCTTGATGAGTGAGATAAATTGAGTTTTTATCTCAAAATTCCTTGACACCTCCGGCAAGACAATGGCCGGCTCCGGAACTTTCAACTCCGGATGCATGTATTGTCTAGCATTCCGGGGTTGAGTGTTGATTTGAGCCTCCAACCTTATCCTTTGCCCCCTCTCTCTACGGGCCTCGGCATCTCGGTTCGCCATTTCAATTTGCATTCGAGCCATGTCGGATCTCATCCTTTCAAACTCCTCATCTCGGGCTTGGTCCGCCATCCTCTTCTTCTTGCGGCCTTGCCTTAGAATACTCTCCGGATCACACACAAAGTCGAGCTCAAGGGTTCCTCGGACGGAACTAGCTCGCATGCACCTACAACCAAAGACACAAACAAAAACCGAATCAAAACAAACAAGGGGTTTGGGCTAGTTCCTCACCCAAATCACTACCAAAAAGCAAAGACTCAACAAAGATGGGTACCTCGAACAAGTAGAACTCCCCGGCAACGGCGCCAAAATTCTGATCGGTCCGGGATCGGAGGGTCTCACAATTTAAATTTATAAAACCGAACCTCAAATTGTAGTAAAGAGGTAGGGTGTCGAACACACGGGAGTTCGTGCGTCGAGAGTACCCGAAAAGACTAAAAAGAGGAGAAAAGAAAGGCAAAACAAAGGAAAACAAAAAAGATCTCCTCGGACCGACACAAAGTCACTTCGGTCCGAGGGTGGATCGAGGTTGAGTTGGTCGGGACCGACGTGGTGCAAGTCGGGCCCGATGTCCTGGGTAACTCGGTCTTGTTCAAAGAGTAGATCGGTCTTGGGTTTTTGGGTTCCTCCCCCAACTAGACTTGGATATTCAACCTCAATTCAACCAATAAGTGTTTGATTCTAGTTAGATCGAGGTTGTTCGCCCCGAATCCCTCCAATCTACACCTCGACCCAAGGGAGTTTTCACTTCACTTTCGATGCTAGAGACTTGTGATGGGATCGAGATGCTCTCGCTTACTCTTACCAAACACAAGCCCTAGATCCCTTGCTTTCGCAAGAGAATTGAAACTCAATGTAGAGAGGATTCACAAATCAAGCACTCAAGACTATGGAATTGGGGTCTTCTACCAAAATCTAGCTAAGGGATTCCCCCATAGCCCAAGACTATGGAATCTACTCCATTAGGTAAGAGAAAAGCATAATCAAAAGGGAAATCAAGCAAAACTCAATCATCAACATCCAATCAAACTCCAATTGCATTCAAATTCAAAGTGTCTACAAAATCCAAGTCTCAATTCTACTAGATCAAAGCAAAACAACGTACAAAACTCACAAATCCTTCTCTCTTCTCCAACGATCTCTTCTTCTCTTCCTTCTCCTTGCCCTCCAGGTCTTCCTTTGAGCCTTTAGAGAGTGAATTTGGTTGTGGTCTATCTAAACATGCCCTTAATGCTCTCTAATCACCTCTATTTATAGCCTCTCATGGATTGGGGACCAAGGAATCCCAATTTAGAAAGGGGAAAATGTGGAAAGTTGCTGAAAATATGCCTTGGGGAACAATCCTATCCATTGCCGACCTGAACCGACACGGATCTACATCGGGCCCGACGTTGGAGAACGTCGGTCCTGGTCACTGGGTGCTCAATCTCGGGCCCGACTTGGTGTATCTCGGTCCTGGGCCTCGATCCTTGTCTTCTTCTTGGGTTCCCTTTGATTCCACTTCATTCTTGGCTTGGCTCTTGCATTCCTTGTCTTGACTCCTTCATTAGCTCCTCTAAATTGTCCTCGTTCTTGCCATTTCACCTACAAAATCAAACAAACTCGCATAGTTTCCGACTCTTGAAGAAAACCGGGAACTAAGCTAAAAAGGAAACAAAACTAACAAATAAAGGAACAAAAGATACATATTTACAAAGGAAATCAACTACTAAAACACCACCAAAACGAGAGACATCAGTACGCCGAGCAAGCCCGAGCCATGATGGCGTCTTTCGAGCACATCGAGCTCGAACAAAGATCGCGAAGGATGAACCAGGCAGCGGACGCGCTTGCCACTCTAGCATCCCTATCGGGGAAGTCGCTTGCTTCCACCATCAGGCTAGAGACGTCCGGATGTCCTCTGGTGCAGGACGACGTCAGTTTGGTGATGATAGGCAAAAATCCCTCTCCGGATGAGCTTCCGGAAGGCAGAGACGTGGAGGATTTAGGATGGCAAGAGCCCTTGATCCGCTACCTGAAGGAGAACATGCTCCCGCAAGATCCTCAGGCTGCCCGAAAGACTCGCGCGAGGGCAGGAAGATTCTGGATATTGCCAGAAGGAATCATGTACCGAAGGTCTTTCGCTGGACCCTATCTAAGGTGCGTCACTCCCGGAAAGGTCGAGACCCTCCTCTATGAACTCCACGAGGGGAGCTGCGGAATACACGCCGGCGGTCGTAGCCTGGCGGCGCGCGCTCGCACTCAGGGGTACTAGTGGCCCTACATGCAAAAGGATGCGGAAGCTTACGCCCGACGGTGCGAGAAATGCCAGCAGTTCGCCCGTCTGACGCATTTGCCTGCTGAAGACCTCCACACTATCACTAGTCCTTGTCCGTTCGCGCAATGGGGATTATTGGACATCGTTGGTCCCTTCCCTAAAGCCCCCGGAAACGTGCGGTACCTCATTACCGCTACCGACTACTTCACCAAGTGGGTCGAGGCCAAGCCCCTAGCCAACATCCGTGATTCGGATACGCGCAAGTTCGTTTGGGAAAACATCATCACCCGCTTCGGTATCCCAAAGGCGCTTATATTCGATAACGGAACGCAATTCAACAGCGCAAACTTCCAGGAGTATTGCAAAGGCTGGGGCATCAAGAACTTCTACTCATCCGTGGGCTACCCTCAATCGAACGGACAAGCGGAGGCGACAAACAAGATCATCGTAGACGGGCTCAAGAAACGTCTCGATCAGGCAAAGGGACGATGGGCGGAGGAGCTTCCAGCCATCCTATGGGCGTATCGCACCACTCCCCGAAAGTCAACGGGCGAGTCGCCCTTCGCTATGACTTACGGCACTGAGGCAGTCATCCCACTGGAGGTGGGACTCCCGACGTTACGGACGACCCTCAGCCGGGACCAGAACGACCAGGCTCTCGCTAGGAGCCTAGACTTCGCCGAGGAGCGACGGGAAGCCGCGGCGGTGCGCCTCGCAGCCTACCAAAGCGCCGCTAAACGAGTCGTCGCGCGACGAGCTTGTCTACGGAGCCTACAAGTTGGCGAATTAGTTCTTCGGATGGTCATGGGGAGCGCGCGCGACCCCACTGACGGGAAGGGCCAACTTGGGAAGGACCATACGTAGTAGCCGCGGCCTTGGGACAAGGGGCATACGTGCTGAAGCACTTGGATGGTCGACCAGTGCCGCGCACATGGAATATAGCAAAATTAAGAAAGTTCGACCCATGAGAAAAGTGCAAGGTTCATCATGCTAGTAACGGCACGCCGCCTTTTTCGTTTTTCTTTTGTTTATTTCATTTCAAACAGTTTTGCTTTCAATAAAAATCCCGGGAACTCTTTTCGCATATCTTTTTGATTTCAAATGTTTTTCCTAGCATGGGGGGCCGAACACTCGACTCGGGGCTGGAATGGCGCCGTGTGCAACGCTATCACACGTGTTACGCAGGTCACGCGTTATTCGCACGCGTTTGACCAACGAATATACGAATATACGAATATACGAATGTACGAATATATGAATAAGAGCACCTAATCCGCATGGACACTCACCGCTTGACTCCGGTCCCTATACACGGGATAGTACAAGGTACACGAGTATATGGGTCCCGGAGGGGGCAATTATAGGCGGGTATGATTCCATATCAATTAGTTAGCATTTATTTCTCTATCTTATTTATTATGCTATCATATTTATTCTGCTTTATCCTTTAATAGGGTAGTTACTCTAGATTAGGATAATATTTATGGAGGAGGATCTTATCTTTGCTTGGGATAAGATTTTGGTTGACTTGAGGAGCAAGCTATCGCCCCGAAACCCTAGTAGGCCGATCGGCCCATAGGCGCGCGTGGCCCTCCTTCGCCTGTCTCCCTTCCTCTATAAATACACTTGTATTCGCTCATGTGCCTGGTAAGTTCTAAGCTATCGCTCTGCTTGACGCCTTTAATCGACATTGCCCTACCTGACTTAAGCATCGGAGGTGGATTAGGGGTCGCTCGCCCCTAGGTCCATTGTTTTGCAGCTCATTGAAGACGAAGAGGCGCGTGGAGCGGAAGAACGTTGGAGAAGGAGTTGAAACCTGTACACGGCATATTTTGTGTACTAACAAAGGTTATTCGTGACGTGATACGAAGTACCACTGTCAAGACCCAGGGAGGGTTGGAGTGGGTGACGGTGTGAGCATGCGGTGGTGGAGGATGCGGAGTATGGGTAGGGCGAAGCTGAGAAGGTGGGCGAGGGTGTAGTTTGACGAAAAGAAGGGCAAAAGGCAACCACATGGCCCGGAACGCCGCACCACTAACACTTTCCAGAGAAAGGACGGGGCTACGACATAGGGTTTGTAGGGTTGGGTAAGGTATATATTAGGGTTTGGGGGAGTCCAAGGCCGGTAGGAATGGTGAGGAGGGTTGGATGTATTGGTATGAGATTGGCTAGGCCAATGTTGTTGAGGATAGCCAGATTTGGGCTTCATACGCGACTTGGATTGCATCGTCATGGCGGAGGCTGGAGAGGATGAAGAGGAGTCACCAACAACTTCGACATTGAGTTGCAATTCTTTCTTGATGAGCTCTTCATGGAGCTCCTCAAAGGTGATGGAAGAGTCACAAGCTCGGATGCCATCAACAACAGATTGATACGTTCCATCAAGGCCATGAAGAACGTAATCAATAATGTCCTCCGGATCCTTTTCTTTGCCGAGAGACACAAGAAGATCGACACACTATTTGATTTGAAGCATAAAGTCTTCAATGGATTGAGAACCTTTCTTTAGATTTTTGAGTATGTCCTTGATCTGATGTATATGACCCATGGACGTACGGTTTCGCATAGGTATCTTCAAGGACCTTCCAAGCGGCTTGACATGCCGCCGATCGCGTGATCAGAGGTGCGACAGGAGCCGAGAGGGTGGTGATTACAAATAAGAGGCGGTCTTGGTGAAGCCAAGTCGAGTAAGCTGGATTGGATGTGGTGATCGATGCATCAAGGCTAGGACATTAGGCACCGTCTGTGGAGGAGGCGGATGAGAACCGTCCAAGAACTTGAAAAGGCCATACCCTTCAAGGATGGTCTGGATTTGCGCCTTCCATGTGATATAGTTTGAGGATATGAGTTTGATGGGGTTGTGAAACTGGACAATCACAAACGGTCTTGTAGGTTCAACCTCATTAGGTATGGTGTGTCTCGGATTACCCGCCATGAAAGTGAGTTAGGGTTTCAGCCAAAAAAAATTTTTGTGTTTTGTGTTTGATTGGATCATGCTCTGATTACCATGTTGAGGTTTGGGTATGAGTGAACTCAGATTGTATTATCGATATGAAAAAGTATATATAAGAGTTTACATGAAGCTAGAAGGAGTAGAAAGAGAGTTACAAAAGTTGAAAGGCAAAGAACATAAATAAAACTTATACAACTGTCTATCCTTAACGTAAGAAAGTATAAATCTTGAAGTGTGAGGTTAAATTTCCGTGTCATTCAAGAATTTCATTGAAATAAACTACGTAATAACATATGTTAAGAGGCTCCATGTATATTAGGGTTGATTTGAACAAAGCTTGTGTTGCTTTTTTTCCCTTACCGTCGAATGTTTCCCGGCCCTAATTATTGGTGAAAGTTTGCATCGTCCTTACCAGCAAATGTAGGGCTGGACATTATCCGCGGGTGACCGCCTCACCCGCTAAACCCACCCATTTATATGGGTGGAAACCCATAAAAAGGCGGTTGATGGGTGAGGCGGTTGACGGGTGAAATGATTTACGGGTCGAACATGGGTTATATTTAGCAACCATTTCACCCGACCCATCAACCGACTCATCACCCGACCCATCACCCATCAACCATTTACCATCCATTTCACCCACCAATTTAACAAGAATATATTCTTATTTTTATTGCTTTAAGAAACATTTTCAATTTCTAGCTTTTAAATAATGCATTGTGGTGATTTTGGCTAGCTTATGTTTGGAAATATTTCATTTATCAATAATGTATTTGAATTTTAAAACTAATTATTTTTTAACTCTCGGGGTCAATCGAGTTTTAAATAATCTACTATAATATCTACTATAATACAGTATAAAGCGGAACCCAAGTCTTTGTTAAAATTTGCGCCACGTCATCAACCCTGAATAAAATAATGATTTTATTTTTTGCATTGATTTTCAAAAAATAACTTATATATCTTCTTGATATCTTATCCGATTTCCTTATGTATACTTAATATCTTACTCAATTATATATCCTTATACGAATAAGGAAATTCAAGTGATTTTCTTTTATATTCTTTACAATTTTTCTTATTAATTAGTATACATTATTGTCATTATTGAATCTTGAAAAATAGTGAAAAAATTTCATATGTGTCAATAGTATATGCATTAATAATATAAATTTGAAATTTTGAATAGAACTATTTTAGAATTAAAATTGTATGAATAAAAGTACATATATAGGTCAATAGGTTCCGATTTTGGTCTATCGGATTTTGATTATAAGTTCCCGAGTTAAAAGCGTATTCGTATCAAAATTCGATCTAAATTCGGTTTTATATTTACATTACCCGTACATGGTACGGGGTTTGTACTAGTTATATTATAAAATAATTTATTTGTGATATATTATGATTATATTTCATAGTAATCGGTGGGTGGTGGGTCACCCACCCCACCCGCGGGTGATGGGCGAGGCGGGTATGGATACAAGTCTTAACGGGTGATGGGTGAGGCGGGTGGATCATTTTTATTGACGGATCAGGTGATGGAAGTGCTCCACCCACCCATAAACCGCCCCATGATGCAAATGCGTTGGGCTGACAACAAATTGAGAATCACATAGCCTAATTTTTGTTGAAGTACTTTTTGATCAATTTTTTTTCAATTAATCAGGAATTAACGTGATTTTATTGATTTTTTAGATGATTTATCTCTCATCATAAAAATTGATTTTATAATTATCTTTTGAATAAACTGATTATTTTTTGGGTCGAGGAACAGGTTGATAACTTTTAATTTTGTAACGTTTAGTTAAATTTTTATCAATCATGACAATTAATTTTGATTAGTTCTTTTAATTAGCCGATAAATTCTATCATGATTTTATAATTTTTCAAATGATTTTATAAATTTGATGTATAACATCTAGCCAGCCCGTGGTTATTCTAGTTACCCTAAAAAAATACATGTTTGTAAGCTCCTTTCTATTTAACCTCTACACGTATAGTGATCAAACCCAATGTGATGTTCTGATTAAAATCATGATCGATTGACAGAGCATCAACTCAATCAAAATGGATAAATCTCTCACAATACTATATCTATCCAAATATTCCACAAAATCCTCATTAATTTAAACTTCACTCTCTGATTTAAAATTATATTGGCCACGCTTTTCCCAGTTTCATCCATTTACCTTTAATTAGGCTCAATCCAAACTACTTCAAAAGGCAAAGAACTAGTGCAATGAAATCAATTCACCTAAGCTGCCAATTAATTTATTAACTTGTCCTAGTTATCAGGATCAAATTGGATTCGTAAGTAACTAAACATGCACCTGAAATGGAAATTCAAAGGTGTCAAAATTAAAGAGCCCAAACTAATTATAGTCTCGATCGAAAAGAATTAGGGTGCGTTTGGTAAACTTAAAATAAGTTACTTATTTGTTAAAATAAGTTAAATGATACTTATAAGTATTTGGGAGAGGTGTTCGGGAATTTGAAATTTTAGATACTTATTTTTCCTAAGAAGTAACGTGTTACTTATAAGTACTTAAAAAATAAAAAGCTACCCCCATCTCATTTCAAAATAAGTATGCTTTTAAAAAAAAAAAGTAATCAGTAAATTTTCCTACCAAATACTCATTTTCAGCATCAGTATCATTTAACTTATTAGTACCTTAAATCAGTATCAACATCAGTACATAAAATCAGTTATCATTTAACTAATCAGTATCTTACATTATTTACCGAACGCACCCTTAACAAGGGTAAGCATGGAAACTTCAACGTCCTTAATTCAAATTGGTCTAATTAGATTCCTAAACCACATCGCTTTAATTACTAGCACATATATGCATGCATAATATACCTTCCAATGCCGGCTATGACCCCTGAAGTTGCACTGATTAGTCATTTAAGACCCTGTACTTTAACATTTACCAGTTATGTACTTTAACTTAATTTTTGTGACCTATTAGACCCCTAATTTATTAATTTACATTGCTTTTATTTAGTTGTGTATCTCACGCGCTCCACATACATGCAATGTACATACCACGTCATTTTTTAACAAAAAAAAAAAAGACAGCTATAACTCACTAAGCCACGTCATTTAGTTAAGAAAAAAAAAACAATAAAGATAAGTATATTTCGCCATCTTCTTTCCTGTTGTTTCTCTTCGACCTACGCTCATGAAATATTGTTCGGTGACAAGCCTCCAGATTCCAATAGTATGAGGCATGTCAAGACCGACAAGGAGGCCGACAAATTTGGCACCCAATTGAAGTTGGGAGAGCCCAAATGAGTAACAAGAACTGCCCACAAAGGCGGTGGAGATCGCCTTCAAAAAGAAGGCCGAAGAAAACCCCCTCAAAGCCCCTGCCGATCCCCTCCTAAAAAAAAACAAAAACCCCTGGAAGAAGAAAGAAGTAGCAGTGGAGTGGTAAGGTTGGGGGGTGAGGTGGCACCAATTGCCATCCTTCCAAATGAACGTGGTACAGCCACAACACAAAGGAAAATGCCAATGGAAATGGGCCGGAGGGAAAAACTACCACTACGGAGGAAAAGGATTATCGGGTACTTACTCGATCCAAAATTTAGTCAAAATTTAAAAAAAAAATGACTCTTACAATTTACGGATCTAGTGATAAGATTAACTTATCAAATTATCCCAAATTCGAGTTTCAAAAGAATATTATCAAATAATTTTAATTCATTATTTCTTCAGAAAATTCGAAAGGAGAATAAACTAACAACCCTCCGAAAAGAGAATAAACTAACAACCATCCGAAAAGAGAATAAACTAACAAACCTCCGCCGTGTCTTCACCGGCCCGCCACCGCGCTCATCCGGCCTCTTGCTATCGCGCTTATCTCTCTAGCGTGGTCCGTTGCCGTGGCCTGTGGCTCCCTTCTGGACATCGTGTTGTCGGAGACGCGGGTGTTCGTGACTGGAGTGCGTGGCAAACTTCACTGATCCTGTTGCACATTGTCAACGTGCTAAGTGCACGAATTGACGTGTATGTAACTCCGATCGAATTCGAATTACTCGTTTTGTTCTTGTTGTCAGGATTTGTTGTTTTTAGGTTTTGTGGATCTGTCAATCTCTTGTGGTTGAAGAGAAGAGAACTGGTATTGTGGTTGTTTGTGTCGACCTTTGCCATGACAGTGGTGTGCTTGCTTGGCACGTCACAAACACTAATAAAAAAGATCTCGTATTTGGTTTGGGGGAAGAGGCACGGGGTTTTATTTTGCCCAACTCTTCCTCTGGTGTGCGGTGTTGGTGAATGGTGTTGTTCTTCTTACGCTCTACTCTTATTTCTTGCATTCGAGCACCCAACGAACTCCATTAATGAACTTTGATATATTGGCAATTGACTAATACAGGTTTGTTATACACGAGTTTAACACCAAACTAATAACAACACTCCGAAAAGAGAATAAACTAATAAGCCTCATGTGGCCCGTGGCCCCATCTAGATGACGTCTGTTTTGAGCTTTGCTCACAGTCTCCGTCAACGCTAGTCACACTCTAAAGGCATATCGTCGAGCTATAGGCTCGGGGTTTAACGCGCGCGATGCGCATAGGCGCACTCGAGTTGGGTTACACCCCTCGCAGCTGCTTAAAGCCTTAAAACATCAAAACTCCATAGTCGTTAGGGAAAACCCAAGTTGCCGTCCTCGCTTGGGGTTGTCCGCTAACGCGCGCGATGCGCATAGGCGCACTGGAGTTGGGTTACACCCTTCGCAGCTGCTTAAAGCCTTAAAACATCAAAACTCCATAGTCGTTAGGGAAAACCCAAGTTGCCGTACGTCCTCGCTTGGGGTTGTCCGCTAACGCGCGCGATGCGCATAGGCGCACTCAAGACGGTTACTCTGCTCGCAGCTGCTTAAAGCCTTAAAACATCAAAACTCCACCGTTCGCGTTGGACGCAAGGGCGTGCTCGAGTTGACTTTATCGCTCGTCGTCGCGATAAATCCAAATATCCAAATTCTATAAGGCAAACCGCCGAGCTGAGCTCGGGGTTTGGCCTGCGTTGAACGCGAGGCACGCTCGAGTTGACTTCATCGCTCGTAGTCGCGATAAGTCCAAAAATCTAATTATTATATAAGACAAGCCGCCAAGCTAGGCTAGGGGTTTGACCCGCACGATGCGCGTCGGCGTGCTCAAGTCGGTTACAATAACGCGTTGACCGAAATTATGTGCATCAAGTGAGTGCCTCGTTTGTCCATGAAGGACTGAGGACATCCGAGTCACGGGGTTGTGTTGATATCTGTAACCGCGTTGGTGCACGAGATGAATAATATTGACATAAAAGATTAATGCCCTAAGCACGCTTTTAACGCGTTAAGTACGCGAATAACTAAGAATAAATAAATATACGCGTATGACAACATGTATGTACGTAACGTCCCACATCGAGCATACGGAGACAAAGTTGCATGTAGAGGCAAAGTTGCATACGGAGGCGAACTAAGCAAGCAGCTCAAGCAGGCATGTCACCTGAAAGATTTCTATTCGCATCGACAGATTGAATTGTAAGCAGGCAGCTCCCTCCATTATATATAGGGTGGTGGTGGTACGTAATAAAGGATCGGAAAAAAGCCGAGTCCCGAGACGTGTTCTCGAAGGACGGGCTCCGACGTGTTTGAGTCTCCGAGGAGCTCGCACTATTTTACGGGAAAGACCTAAAAAAGTCTTATAAGCCTCCGAAAAGAGAATAAAATAATACGCGGGGGGTGGGAGAGCTCAAATTAGATGAGCCGGTTTTTAGCGCGCCGAAAGGCCCGAGAATTGTAATAATTTTGTCCCGTATTTAGTTCGAGATTTTCGGTCTTCAACAATAACCAAACTACACCTTTTTTAAACAAATGTGGATTAGGATAAATGAAATTAGATAAAGTTATTTTGAAAAAGAATTTACCTTGGGCTCTATTGTTCGGGTTTTTTATGAAATTTGAACTTTGGGCCCAAGTTTATTGTTCGGTTTAAGCTATTAGAAAGACTTTATATGCATGATTTGTTCGGGTTGGCTATCGTCGGGATCGGCCGGTGAGGATAGCATCAGATCTGGGGAGAGAGGCGTGAGCGAGCGTGAGGGAGAGTGGGTTGAGCACGAGCGGCGAGGAAGGGAGAGAGGCGGTCCGACAAGGGTCGGGGGAGAGCGAGTGCGAGCAGCCGCCGACGTCGGCAATATATTTGGAGCAGCGGGGGGTCGAGTGAGAGGTCGTCGGCGTCGGGTTGCAGCCTTGGAGCGGAGGTCGGATCTGCAGATCCGAGAGGGAAGGGAGGGGTGTGAAGAGGGCCTTGGGGTGAGTGAGAGCCGAGGGGATGGTGGTGTGACGGCAGACAGATCGAGTGGAGGTGGAAGGGAAGTAGAAACGAGGGATCGGAGAAGACGAGTTGGTGAAAGGGACCGGCTGACGTGGCGATCAGTCCTTGGTGAAGACCGCACAATTTTGTTGTAGTTTCGATGAATAGTTGAGGGCAAAATGGTAAAAATGCACGATTTAACGGTTTGTTTGACGGAGAAGGCGGATGGTTGGCTATTAGTTAACGGAATTCAAGTTATGGGTAGTTTAAAATAAAATCGCCAATAAGAGGTGTTCATTGGTAATATGACCTATTTAACAGGTGTTTTTTTTTAATTTGCTCTAATGAATATGTTGGTCCTTTATCCAAAAGGGAAAAGAAAAGATGGCGTATCATAATTAGTTGATTGGTACTTTGACTTGAGCATATAAAGGAAGGGGAATAGAAAATTAAGTTGGATTAATTGCATTCATCAAAGAGCATATATTGCTCTAGTACGTGACGATTTCAAATATCATTCCAACATAATAAGGTTAATTGACCACGTACATGAGCAGGTAATTAAGTAAACAGGATATGATGTAGACGTGCCTAGTACGATTTCAATATGTTTAACTACATGGATGGCATATGAACCAAATGGATTTGTCTTGATCAAGGAGAGAGACTGATGGATGTCCAACATTTATTAGGAATAAAATGAAAGGACGTATAAAAGACATACATGGAAACAACCAAGGAAAGTATATATAGTTTGGTTTTTTGTATATGAAATGATGAGCTTGATGGGCGGGTAGGGTATATTGGAGTGGTAGAAGAGTAGATCAGTAGTCGTCGTTGTTGATACGCATATACTTGAGGGATTCCTCGGTAGAACACTCAGGCGCATTAATCGATGAAACGAAACGGAGAGGGTAGACGCGTTTCTCCGAGGGATTGTTCGGGGAGGTGAGGATGCCCGCGGCCAGTGGAACGTTGGTGTCGTAGGGGATCTGGGAGCAGTCGGCCTCCGGGCTTTCGGAGAGTTTAATCTCGCACTGCTCGATATCGTACTCTGCGCTCATCGTAACGTTGTACATTCCTTCTTCGTCCGTCACCGCTTCCTTGCTAAACATTAAATTCTTCAGTGGATCATATTTTCCGTCCCTCATTACGTCTACGTCTGGGTCCCTACACTCTAACCGCACTTTGGCACCTGCAAGAATCATTTTTTTTTTTATCATATCATAAAAATTTACAGATGAAACAAAGATTGGTACCTTTAAGAACCCGGCTAAGTTTGCTGATGAATGTGACCCAGCACGTGTCACAATACACCAGTCCTCGGAAGTTGTACTCGCTTGGGGTAACCGTCGTCTCTTCTTCCGCCATCACAAGCGCCACAAGGCACAAGCCACTCATCGCCACAAAACAGATGGCTCCACACTTAGCCATGATCGACCACGTACGTAGTATGAGCTAATCACAAACGTATGTTTAACAAATTAAAACAAATTCCTCCACAGGATTGATTGCCTATATATATATATATATATATATATAAATGTTCAAGAGACAAGAACAAATTAAATGGAAGAGTTTTTATAGGAAACAAAGTAGTGTACCTTGGTTTTCAAGGCTGTGGTCTTCCTTTTCATTTCTTTTTTATTTTGACCAATTCTTTCCACGGTTTTCGTGACGCAAAAAAAACGGAACGGAACAATCTAAGTAATATATATAAAATTCATAAGGTCTGGTGTATGTTCCCAACTTTGGTGTACTAACACTATGCACGCTCTTTGTGACACGTACGGAACCAATTTAAAAATCACAACCTACCAATCCACCATACAAGTTTTATAACTAAGGTGAAACATTTTAACTTACAATTAATAACATTTAGTTTTACTCAAAATTTTATAACTTGATGATATATATAATATATCCATGCCGATTGGTGTGTGAAACACGTACAGTAAGAACGTGGAGAAAAAGCTCATGATCAACCTCTTTCTACTCCTTCTCCCACTTTTGCATCTTTCATACTCCACTTCATGGGGGCTACATCTCTACATCAACCTTTCATCCCTTTCCCTCCTTTTCCAAGTCCTTTCCCCGGCCCTTTCCTTCTTTTAGGTTGTGCTCTTCGATCTTTTTCTATCGATCTTTAATTACTTGTTACCTTCGTTCAACTTTTGGTTCATTTTCTTATGTTATACTTTTGCAACCCTAGCTGGCTCCATCCCCCTTAGGCCTTATATAGACACACACCGTACTACTAGATTTAAGGCCAGATGTAATGGCTTATAAGTATTACTATAGGGCCGAAATTCATTACATTAGGTCTAATATAACGGTTTTTTCCAACTTTTCATCCGTTACCTAATTCGGCGTTGCATTAGACCTGATGTAACAACATCTTTACCAAGTGTAACGATTTTGTAATTCTAGTTAAAACCATTACAATAGATGAACATCCGTTACCCATTGCATTCATTACATTACCATTACACTAGATCAGGCCATTACATTAGGTGATGTGTCATTACATTTCATTACTACAATTCGAGCCTATTGTGGCGGGTTAAGGTGGCGGTTGGATTATGGTGGCGGTTTTGGCAGCGGTTTGTTCTATAGGGGCGGTTGAGGGGGCGGTTTTTAAAGTTCTCATCTATAGGGGCGGTTATTACTCTCTATCCCAGCGGTTTTATTTACTTGCATAAAAAAAAAGATAGATCTTGCACATGGGATGGGCGCGAAATATTTTATTTCCCCCAATTAAGCGCGTACTAGCATTTTGGCCTTTTGGGCAAAACCCTAAAGAGGCAGAAATCCGCCCTGATCTCGCACGCTCCATCCCTCCTCCCTTCTTCCCCGACTCTCTCTGGATCTCGGCCCTCTCGATACGTCACCGGCTGTGGAGCGGTTCCGGCCGCCGGCTACACTCCTTCTCCCCGACCCCGACCCCAGCTCTCTCCGCCCTCCCTCCTCGCTCCGCCCCGCTTTTGGTTCCGCCCTCGCTCTCCCTCGTCGCTCCGCCCTCACCCGCTCTTCGGTCCGCCCTCTCGCCCGCTCGTCGGTCCGCCCTCTCGCCCGCTCGTCGGTCCGCTCTCGCCCGCTCGCCGGTCCGCCCTCGCCCGCTCGTCGCTCCGCCCTCGTCATGGTATGCTAGGTTTTAATGAGATTGAACGTGGCTGAAAAATCTATGCTTGCTTATAAATGAACACTCAAGGATTTTTAAGCTCTGGTGTATTTCTTCCCTTTGTTCATTTGTGGTTTGTTGGGGTTTGGCAGAAGGGTGGAGCATTGTCGCCAGGAAAGCTGAGAACTTTACTCATGGGGTTAGAAGAAAAGGAAACAAGAGGAAAACAAGAGTTAGAATCACATTTCTCTTTGAGATCTCACAATGATTATTCAGGTTAGATCTCATTTTTCGTTCTTTTGATCGCAATTTTGCAGGTTTGCTTGTTTGAAATCGCTCACTCTGAAATTGTATGCCTAATGTTGTAGGGTTGCTTGCTATAGTAGATTTCATTTCCTCTACTACTAATTTTAGTACAGTCAGATGAGATTTTGTAGTGTAGAAACTTTAGGATCAACCGCAATACCACATTAATTGGGCATAATCTAAATTGCTGGTTTACGATTAAGTAAAGAGGATTGAGTCCTGCAAAGAATAAAATTCTATATTTTTTCTGTTTTTGTGATTTTGATCTTCTACTAGTAGTACATCCTGGTTAGGACTTCAAATTGGGTTGCAATTAGCTGTTTTTTAGCATGGGTGTTCAATGTAACTGACATTGTAAGTGATGATGTATATCAATGCTATTACAAGATTGTTTTCTATGCTTACTTATGATATGGATTTGAGATTGTCATACAATAGCAAGATTCCTTGCTTATTCTGTACTAATCCACCAAATTGTAGGCTGAGAAGTTTTATGTTGTGCTTCTACAAAGTCAAAGAGTATGTATGTTAAGCATATTTTCCAACTTCCTTTTATAAATGCATTATAAAAATTTGCATAATGTTTTTTTTTTTGGCAAAAGCTTGATACGTTCAAGCTGACCCAATAATGGCTTTTACAGGATGTTTATCTTGTGCTTCTACAAAGTCAAAGAGTATGTTAAGCATGTTATTTGATCTTCCCAAGGTTTATTTTGCTACAGCAAAGAGTGTTAGAGACTCTCTCATTGTCAATTGGAATGCTACGTATGAGTACTATGAGAGAATTAATGTAAAGCAAGCGTATTACTTATCGATGGAGTTTCTCCTGGTTCAGCCATTGCACCACCCACTACTAATCAACTTTTCTAGACTTCTAAATGATATTTTCTTTTCCATGGCTATTTAACATTCAAATATAGTCACTTCATGCAGGGCAGAGCACTGTTAAATGCAATAGGTAACTTAGAGCTCATTGGTGCTTATGGGGATGCTCTCAAAAGTCTGGCGCATCATTTGGAAGATGTTGCTTGTCAGGTCAGATTTTGGATAATAACTATTCATTACAAGGGTTCAACTCTTGCTTTTGTATGTAGTTATGCCCATGATACTTGCACATTTTCCTTAAAAGCTACTTGAGCAACTCAGACAAGTGGCTATAATTTGTATATATTTGTAATTCTTCTCTACTTTAAAAGAAACAAACTTTCATGACTTGAGGATGTGGTTTTATTTTCCAGCTTCCAGTTTCGAGTTAATCATTGTTTGAAATGCAATAAGGGATAGCTAAAAAATGGTGTTTTGAGTTGACCAAAAAAAAGACTATTTTAAATAACTATGTAAAACTCTCATAAATTAGAGCCTAAGGGTGATGATCTAGACTCTGAATTTTAAATTTTTGACTGCTCAAAGTCATGTTTCCTTCCAATGAATGAAAAAGCAATGAATTCCACTTCTCAGAATCTTTACTTCTTATTCCACTAATATTTGACCCATTAAAGAAAGCGTTCTTTTGAAGAATAAATTGCACTACATCCATCTTACTTTGTTATGCAATGAACTGATTTAGGCCCAATTTGCAATGTCAGGATTTACATTTGGCCCTTTTACATGGTTGAATTTATGATCGCATGGGAAAATGAACTGCATTGAGAATGTAGTGAATTTGAATGTTTGGTTTGGCTTGCAACAGGAGCCAGGTGCTGCACTTGGAAATGGGGGTCTTGGGAGGTTGACTTCTTATATAGATATGGGCTCTTCAAATAGAGAATTACAAGAGATGGTCACGAAGAAGTTGCTGAGAACTAGCTCGAGGTATGACACTTTTTCTGCATTTATCTTTTCCTTTTTGCCTTTTGCTCTACAATTCACAAACTTGACATTAATATCTAGATGTTTTTTTATTGCTATGAAAATGAGGAAAAAAAATCATTAAGATGCACAATTAGTGATGTCTCAGGTTGAGGAAATTAACCAAAATGCTGAGGAGCTCGATAGAAATCTCAAATAAAGAAAGGGTACGAGTTCTCACCACGAATCTGAGAAGGTTGAATTGTTGTGTGAGCATAAAGGCAGTGAAGTACCTTATTTTGCACATGGATTATGTAAGAAGTGCCATGATGAGGTAAATGTTTGTTTTTTTTAATTTTAAAAATAGCTATTTGGCTTTCTTGAGTGGATATTTTCTAAATGGATTTAGGAAACATTGCAGTTTGTAGAAATTAGCGGTGGTCTTGAAGGAGGTTATGAACCCCTGGCTTTTCAACGTGTTGAAAAAGAAAGAGTAGAAAATGTATGTTTATTGTTTTCTGTACTTGTGTTAATGCATGAATTTGTCTTGTTTCCTTTATAACTTTGTGCATATGGGCTCTCATTTTGCACCAAGTACTGATTATTTAGTTTCCTTGTTTTGTAGATTCACAAGGAAAAAAGCTTGGATGCTAATACAGATCAAACTGTAGATTTTGGAGGTAATAATGTAGACTTGAATCATTTTCTAAGCTTTTCAAGTTTGTGTCTTGAATTTTGCCTTGATATATTCTCAGGAGTTAGTACAAAAGCAACAGATCATGATAACGTCGGAGCTGATAATTCAAGCTCAAACTCAAAAAATGAGGACGACTCAGACAATTTCTCCGACATTGATGATACTAAGGTCAGCATTTGAAAAAATGATACTGAGGTCATTTTGCAGGGGCTTTTGATCATTTCATCATGTGCTGGGCATGATTAGGATATAAATGTATATATAGATCTATGGCTTGAATCAGTTTGTTTGGTTGCCTTTTGGCTTGTGAGTAGTGAGTACAGCTTGTTGAAACTGCTATTTTTTTGGCTGCCTTGCTAGCTTGTGACAGCTTATTGAAGGTTATTTTTGGCTGTACATTTTGTGGAAAGTTGTACAAACTTGCTGAAAAACAAGTTTAAGTTGTTAAGATACTGATTCTCAATGTAATGATGGTTTTATATTAATACAAATGAATTATTGGGATTTTTGTTTGTGTTATGTATTAAAAATCATTTCATATGAATATTTAATTTAATAGGAATATATATATACAAAATTATAGCACCTCAATTTGCCTATAATCAAACCGCCACAGTAGAGCTTTAATGCGCTGCCATATCTAAACTCAACCGCTGCGATATCCAAGAAAAACCGCTACAATTGGTCCAGAACTGCCTCCATAAACCCAATAAAGCGCTGCAATAGACCAGATTAAAACCGCCTCCTTAGATCATGTAGTGGCGGTTTTTAACTCTATTGTGGCGGTTCTATTTTTCCAATGAAAACCGCCGCCATAGGTTCCAAACCGCCACCTTAGGTCTATAGCGGCGGCCACAGACGCGGCGGTTGGAAACCACCTCCTTAGGTCTTTAGGGGCGCTTTTACGCTTTATGGTGGCGGTTTTGACCGCCACTATAGGCTTCAATTGTAGTGGTGAACAAACCGTTACCATTTCAAATATATCTATTACTTGTTTATGAAGTGTGACAACCGTAACATTAGAGAGTACATTTGTTACCAACTCAGGTAATATGCATCATGCCCGAATTGATTATATATTTTTTTGCATTCAAATGTCTCTTATATAATTAATATACAAATAAGAAGAAGACGAACTCACAATTATGTAATCAAAATATAAGTTTATATTAGTGTTTAAAGATACTAGATACAAAAGTAGTTAAGGTTTGCTAGCTAATTAAATAGTTAAGGTTTGCTAGCTAATTAAGTAGTTAAGGTTTGCTAGCTAGTTAGAGTGTCTCATACCACACAATTACATGCAATCATATACATCCCAAAACAGTCTTTGTAATGCACCAGTTCTTCTTAGTTGGCTCCCACTTCCTCATCTTCATCCACATTCTCATGGCCATCCTACAATTTACCCACAATCATATAGATTACAAGCAAATCAATGAAAAACAACCAATGCTAGAATAGCAATAATAAATGCAATGCCAAGTCTCCTAATGTCAATATAAAAAACATACAACAATGCTAGAATTGAAGAATCCAATTCATATTTATTATAGGATATATTCAAGTGCCATTTATGTAAGTATACATATTCAACAATATTATGCCAGAATTCAACAAGTTACACATGTTCAATAATATGTCTCAATTCAACAACAAGACATTCAACAAATTCATGTCAGAATTCAACAAATAATACCAAAGTTCTGCAGCAGTACATATTCAGCAAGTTCATATATTCAGCCAGATTCTGTTTGAATTCTAAAACAGTACATATCCATCTAGAATTCCACAACAGTACAAATTCAGCCAGAATTCCACAACAATACATATTCAGCAAGCAATAAAATATTAATGTCAGTTTTAAATTCGTTTTTCAACTACAAGTTCGATTTCATGCCTTAAATTTAATCAAATAACCATGAACTTAGTCTAGCACTGTTAAGTTAGCTAGTCTAGCCAGAATCCAATCAGACTTCTACAAGTTCGATTTCAACCAGAACATGATTTTAGTCTAGCCAGAATTCTACAAGTTCGATTTCATGCATTGTTAAGTTAACATGTTGAATAACCATTTTAGATAATGCTACCACTGTTAAAGCATTAAAAGGATGAAAAAGACCAAGTTTAATCTAATATACTTGCGTTCCAGATTGTCCAGCACCATTAGAAAAGTTTTCCTGCCTTGTTATGGGAGTTGACTTTTCTTCTATAGATGTGAAACTTGGAATCACCAAGTTCATGTCAAGATTCACAGATTGTAGTTGTGAGAGAATTTGTGATGCCACAGTTTTAGTTACTTCAGCAATCCATTCGGCTTTCATGTTTGCAAAGAAATCTTGGTCAATTATATAACCAGTCTTTTTCTTCTTTTTTTTGACTTTGATACCTTCACTCCTCGCCCTTAAAGAAATGCCCTCCCATTATGCTCCTTTCCAATCACTTATTGATAAGGATCTACATTGTTGCTTTTCTCTCCCTTTTCAATTGCCAATTGTACCTCATTCATTTTCTCCTGTTGGAAGAATGTCAGTAAATCTGAAAATTCATCCATCTTTTTACACATTGAATCGAATGGAGGTTACACATTTAATGTTAGTAAATGTGATTGTTCATAATTTCATTACGCTTACAATGTTTGTCTTGGGCTTGGAGCCACTAGTCTTGTATAAGCGCTTAGGATCCCTTTTTCTGGATTCTTGATAGACCGTTGATTCGAGTGGAGGTTCCTTATTTGGGTTGTTTTGTTCCTAGTCAGAAAATAAATTGAATTACAAGTTATAAAATCAACTAAATGCTTCAATATATTTACTTAAAGAAATCAGTGGCAAGTGAACATGTTTATTAAGTTAATTACCAACTCATGGCGTAAGATGGCAAGTGAACGAGGACCAAGAGTGTGCGGGTCGTCATGCATTTGGCGGTTTGCAGAATTGGTAGAAGCAGTTTGCTGTATGCACACTCTAAAGGTTTAGTTCAACTTTAATATAATTTTTCAGTTCTACATGAAATTAAGAGACAAAATCAGGTACCTGTCCCACAGAACTGCTCCAATAATCTAAGAGTTCTCTAAATGCATCTTCTAGAACAGTAGTTGGTCGGTTAGCCCACCTCATCTCATCAGTTGCATACCTCTTAAAGTATTTCTTCTTGATCCTTGACTTGTGCACACGCCAAAGGTCATTGACAGTTTCTAGCACATAGTCTTTCCCTTCATCTAGAATAATGTATTTCTCCTTCACATACATCATAAATATAAACATACATCAATAAGCCTAACAATGATTGAGAAATATAAATACGTGGATGTAAACTTGAATTATACCTTAACTACAATCCAAATATTATCCTTTGTGGGCATATATCTCCAATCAAGGACATTCAAAGGTGCATATTGATGTGTTTTTGCTAATGTACCTAAGAAATTCCTCAATTCAACAACAACATCATAAGAAGGTCCAACCGCCTGTCCATATTCATTTAGAACAATGGATCGACGTTCATTAAGAGGACGTTGATAAACCTTTTTCATCATAGTCGGTCCTCGGTAATTCTGAATGGGAGCATCTGTATAAATGTAAACAGAAAATATGCAATAACTAGTAGATATAAAAAAAATTGCTGTAAAATAAAAAGATGAATCACATAATAGAAGTCTTACCTTGTGAGGTACTATTCTGGTTCTCTGGTTGGCATTCAGTATCTACCTCAGTTTGAATATCAATTTCAAGATTATCAAGGACCTCATCAGTTCGGATTTGGGCTGAATCTGACAAATTGGCACCAGTTTCATCTCTTCCAGCAAAGTTGGAGGCAAATCTACATCTACATTTTCACTAGCATTGATCTGATGCTTCCTTTTCTTCATCTGCCTATACAGAGCCAATGACCCTGGAGCACAAAACCTCTTGTTCCCAGTGAGTTGTTGGCCACTACTCTCAGTTTGAGGCCCTTTTTGTGCCTGAGTTGATTTTTTTGTACTCATTCGTGTTGATTGCACTGCTGTCTGATTGTGATGATTTTGGCATTGTTCTTGTACTGATGCTTGTTGGGTTAGTTGCATTTTCTTACTTCTTGTGACTGCCATATCAACTCTTGGGATTGTTTGTTTAGGGACAGCCTGTAAAACACACACATTGCATTCAATATTCTCTTAGCTAGTACGGGACAACCCTTGGGATTTTTCTAAATTGTAAGATTTCCTAATATAATTATTCTTTTTTAATTTCATTATATATATTTCTCATGAATTCATCTAGCAACAGCCACTGGCTAACATTCAATTTAGAACAACTAAAATTTCCAAATCCAACACCAAGCAATGCAAAACAAAAAACAAGTCAAAATCCTGTCATAATATAAAACCAATTCAAATTGAACTTCTGAAGTTCTTGCAGAGTGTATATATACACACAAACTACTTATACATGTGAAAAATTGACCAGGTAGTGCACAAACGAATATGGGAATAAGGTGATAAATTCAAAGACTATAAAAAATTCCTCAAAATTACCTTTGATTTAGCATTTTGCACATGTATCATTTCTTCTTCCTCAACAACTTCTTTGTTGCCAGGAATGACTTGTTGTTGGTTAGGTGGGGATTTCTTCTTGTTTCTTCTTGCCATTGCCAACTCAACCATTGACATTTTTTTGTTGTTTTAGATCCTGAAAATGCTTTAAATTAAAAGTACAGAAGAAATGATTGTTGGATTTTCAACCAAATACTATGTGAAAAAACAAAAACAAAAAATCTGCATTGTCCATCAGAAGCAACCTATAAGTAAAAGTTAATATAAGCTTCACTAGGTTGTACTAGTTCAAACCAATGGATCCTGAGATTAAAAATTAACTAATGAAATCTGCATTGTTCAAAAAAAATTAAAATATGCATTGTCCAAAAAATCTACATTGTCCAAACCAGTGGGTCCCTAAAATGAGAGTAACTACTCAAATTTTCATTATCAGACTTGACTTTCTATTGCTCCATAAAAGGCAATCAGGATGTACTAGTTCTTGAGAACTAATTTCAATCAACAATCTAACAAACAATCATAGTTAGAATATGGATCCTTGATCACACAATTGGAATTTAGCTTATCATGGAGAAACAATATACACTGTATAATTAAAACAGAACATATTAAACAGAGCAAAATACACTGAATAACTCAATATTGAATCATGGAAATCCTGTAAAAGCATCAAATAAAGAGTAAAAAAAATGGCAAGGAATAATGAAACACATTTTCTATTGGTGTGGGATTTCGCAGAATTTCCATTTCTTCTCCTTCATCATATTTAGCTTCACTAGGTTGATATTCAGCATTTTCGTTGTGTTCATCATCTGAATCGTTCCCATCTAAGCATAAATCTGGTGCGGTCATGACTGTTTTTGACTTTGAAACTAGAATCTTGTTCGCCAAGTCTCCGAATCCCATTTCTTTCATCTTTGCTGCATTTTGTTCAAGTTGTTGTAGCCTTTTTTGCTCATAGTCTGAAATGCTTTCGCTCTTTTGAGATTGAGGTTGTCCCATCTTCATTATGTAACCTAAAAGGGTCAACATAAACCACATAAATACATAATTCAATTATCATAAAATAATATGTACCTAATATTGAATAGAAACCTGATTACTAATAGTGAACATATAGTGATTACTCATAATAAACAAAATCAGATTTGTACCTATATAAAATTAATAAGTTTCTCTAGGAGGATTAAGTACAACAAAAGACCATCCTTGTTTTTTAGGGTCTTCTACAAAGTAAATTTGATGTGCTTGGGATGCAAAGATGAATGGTTCTTCTACATAAATGAGCTTATTAAGATTGACCTGAGTAAGGCCAAGATAATCTTTTTCAGCATGAAACCATTTACACTTAAATAAAACAACTGAATTACTGCCTTGATAATAGATTTCAATGATTTCTTGGATAGACCCATAGTAAGAAACATGTCCCATGATAGGATTCGGATCATTTGTGCTAGAAAAACTGGGAGTTAATGCAGTAAGAGTTACTCCATAATTTTGGCTCAAAGAATTTGCATCCCGATTTACAGTGTGATACTTGTACCCATTGATGGAGTATCCAGTGTAATTTTTTGCAATATAAGATGGACCTATTGATAACCATTTGATATGTTCAACTACTTCATGACCTTGTTGAAGCTCATGAGAAACTTTATCCTTACACCAAACAACAAAATCTTTGTCATGAATATGAGCACTATCCCATTTCCTTTTCCTTGGATGGCTCACAGTTGTTAGTGTAACACCCCATCTTTCCGACAAGGCGTTACTCGGTAGTCGACCTCATGAGGTGCTACCAAGCTGGTTCGACAACAGAACAATCGGATCTTGCAACGGGCACGGCGAGAAAACATTGAAGAACATCCAACTTGTGTTACCAAAAAAAAAACTCTTACAGAACAGTTCATGATCCCAACTCAACACCAGACTAATAATTACGAACTTCCCCAAACCCCAAGCACATCAACTAACAATTTACGATATGAAACTGTACAAGATAATTCAAACAATAACATGAATTAGAATAGCAATAACCCTTCCCAAAACCCCAAACCATTCTATGACACGTATCGCCGCTTCGCACCACCAATCCGCCAAGTCCCTACACGCATTCCTAGATACCTGCAGTCTGAAAAATAATTCCCCGAGGGGTCAGCTACTATCCTAATCCAAGTCAGAAAACATACGATACTAGTAGAACGTTTCAAAACAGTTTCTTTAAGGTCAACAAACAAGTCCGCAATCACACGCATAGCTCTAGTCCACTCCTAAGTCCAGTTAGTCACATACATTCCAATTCACTAGCATAATCACAATTACAAATCCTCTTACACAAACATTCACAAATCCACACATTCACACACACAATCCTAGGCGGGGTGTTAACGGCCTTCACCCACAGCATCCGCATCTAAGGCATCCTCCAGCCAATCCCTTTTCCAAACACACTTCCAACCCCTGGTCAAGCCTCTACTAGAGCACTCGCCAAAACGTTTTTATAAATTTTGAAGGGGCTCTCCTTGCCATACGACCATGCCTCTAGAAGTCCTCTTCTCCTCGAAAATCCGAGAACAAGGCCGTACCGGTGGATGCCAACACACAGAAAACACGTGAAAACTTTTCATACGATAAAATCCTTTTGAAAACCAGTTGCACACAGAAACACATACGATCACACACATATATATATATACAAATAAAATATTTTAGAAAAATAATACTTTAGGGACTAGTTCCCCAAAACCAATCCTACTAGCACATAATGCAATCCAACCAGAATAGGATAGAACCACCTAGCCGAGCAAGTCGCAGAACGACTTACCTAAAAGACGGAGTAATTTCTTTACGAACGAGGAATGACAACGACTCAGCAAAATCAATCTCCTAGAAACGATAATTTTAATGTTATTAAACGCATTCTTAGATTAAGATGATTATTACTAAATAAAAGAAGGATAAAGGACCTGAAACAACCCCAGAACCGAAACCGACCCAAATCAGACCCGACCCAAAACCAGACCCGAATCGAACCCAAAACCGATCCTAATTAAACCCCATTTAAGGACCTCTCTTGATCGGTCAACCTTTGACCATGGCCCCCCACTCCAACTCTCTGCAACTCACGCCGCTCCCACTACGCTTTCTTTTTCACTTACTTCCCTGCAACCTACCTTTTGGTGGCCCCCCCACATCTCTCACTTCTCCTTAATCCTCTTCAATCCGTCCACTTTCTTAACCAACACACATATGCTCTTATTTGTTTAACTCCTTCATCGAACTTGGCCGATCGAAAGCGATGCCTTCTTCTCTGCGTACACGGCCAGCCCCTGCCCAACTCCCTCGCTGTCAAACCGCCCGAAGACCGCCCGAACCCGCACTTGCAGCCCCGACTCAACGACCCCGACCATATATACCCGGTGCCCTTCGACCCCTAACCGAACCCCCGAGGCTCTAACCCAATGCCACCGACCCCATTATCCTACGCCCGACCGCGAGAGACTCTAGAAAAAGGAGTGAGTGCGGCTTACCGGAATGTGAACGGCGACACTAGAGAAGAACAAGACAAAAGGAGACGACTTCGGCTTCGGTTGCGCTAATGACGGCGTAACTAGGTTGATGAACGAAGGGGAGGGCTGACTAATGACGATATATATACGCGGACACTTTGCTTGAGATTAAACGTTAATTAATAGATCATATATCTTAAAGAGAAAGAGTCACGTATTGTGGTAGGAAATAGGAATGAATTGTAGGGGTTTGATCTAACACATCCAATGGCTCAGATTACTCCCGTTTCTTTTAAAAAATAAAAATAAAAATTAAATTACAAATTCCTCTTCCTGCTGTTACCGTTTCCTCTCGTCCCCTTCGTTCTCCCTCTCGCTAATCGGCCACCCTACCTCCTCTCCCGCCCCGTCCGTCACTCACTCCATCGCCTCCCCTTCTCCCTCGGCCCCTTCGTTCTCGTCCCCGTCCGCCCCCGCCTCCTCGCCGGCGAGATCTTTGAGCCTCTGCTTCTTCCTCCGTTTCAAGATCCAAAGCAAGAACGGGAGATCCAAGATCCAGCCGAGACACTGCCTCCGCCGCCTTCTTCCTCCACTCCTTGGCCTCCTCCGTCCATTCGGCCTCCCTCTCCCTCCGCCTTCTTCCCTCCTCCGATGCGCCGCATCTCTGCCCTAATTCTCGCCGTCCGCCTGAGCATGAGCGTGAGGTCGTAGATCGCTCGGCTGGCCGGATCGGAGAGCGTCTCGGCCCTCCCAGGCTTGTCAATAGGTCCAATTTGTCAATTCTGGCCACCAATTGCAGTTCGGATCGGTTTTCCGCCGGCGGGAGCGAGGAGGACGACTTTTTCGGCGGCGGAGGCGACAAACGTCTGTTCGGCGGGGCGGAGGAGCTATGAGAGCGACACGGAGGTTCGTGTTCTCCTGCCGGAGCGTCTCGGCCTCTTTGAAGGTCTTCTGCAGTTGCGTGAGGCAGCTCTTGTGACGGCTAAGGAGATCCTATGCTCTAGCATCATGAGAGGGAGATCGTTGGCGCCGGCTCTGGTCTGAAGGAAGTTTGCTCCGGCGGACGAAGCGCTTGGCTGCTTCATGATTCGACACTTTCACAATAACGAGGTGTTGAAGGCTCTTTGTGCTAAAGCTGGTTGGATCGTGGAGCCTGATGGCACCACCTATCGCAAGGTAAAACACTCCGTTCGTTTTAGTTTTCTCCGATTTGGTTTTGGAAGTTTCTCGTTTTGTGCTGATCAGATCTGGATTTAGTGGTTGTGAGCTGAAATTGGTGGCCTAGGTCAAATATGGCAAGTTTAGTTGAGCTTTATTTGAGTTAGTTTCGTTGCTTGATTTGTGGAGTTTGGAGCTCGAGGAAGTGCTTTTTTAGCTTCTTTTAGGGGATGATTGTTCTGGCGGTTTTTTGGTTTGATCTTGTTGACTGGAAATAGAGAGCTTATCCAGATTTGCCTGAGCTTGACCGGTCCAATTCAGCTATATACTGAAGCTTCTTTTCTAGGACGTAATTCAGCAATTGGCGCCGACTGTGATGGCCGTTCACAAGAAGAGCTGTTCCGGTAGCTTTACAGCGCAGGCGAAGGTTTAGGCGCTTCAGATTCATCATCTCAAGGTCCGCAAGCTGCTCAAGGCCTTCGAGGCCCGGCCGTCTCCGCTTCAGCCTCTGCAGGCTGCGCTTAGGGAGACTTTCCTAGTCTGCCGAGCTAATAGGGCTTATTTGGAACAATCCGGTGGACAATTTGAGTTCTCTGGTGATTTTTCTTTCCTTTTTTTCATCTTAAACTGTGATTTTGTTGATTAAAATTGATGTTGAATTGTTGACGATTTGCTCAATGGATGATGATTTTCTTTTTGATGCAGCCTATAAATTACTGGCTTTGTTTAATTTTGAATTTGTGATTTCTGGATGTGGTTGAGTTGCTCTGCTTTTTGTTTCCTTAGTGGATTCTCTTAGCTGAGTGCTTGAATCAATAGAAGGACTTGTTTTGTTTGGATTGAATCATTGTAGACAGCTGCTACATGTTGTTATGGTTGATATAGAGTATAGCAATGTTTGACCATTGAGTTGTACAAATTTGACCATTGAGTTGCACAAATTTGACCATTGAGTTGCACAAACTTGACCAATGAGTTGCACAAACTTGACCATAGAGTTGCACAAATTTGACCATTGAGTTGCACAAATATTGATGAACAAATTGACTATAGAATTCAACACATTGGCAATAGAATTGAACAAATATGAATGAATAAATTGACCATTGAGTTGCACAAATTTGACTATTGAGTTGCACAAATTTGACCATTGAGTTGCACAAATATTGATGAACAAATTGACCATAGAATTCAACACATTGGCAATAGAGTTGAACAAATATGAATGAACAAATTGACCACTGAGTTGCACAAACTTGACCATTGAGTTGCACAAATTTGACCATTGAGTTGCACAAATATTGATGAACAAATTGACCATAGAATTCAACACATTGGCAATAAAGTTGAACAAATATGAATGAACAAATTGACCATTGAGTTGCACAAACTTGACCATAGAGTTGCACAAATTTGACCATTGAGTTGCACAAATATTGATGAACAAATTGACTATAGAATTCAACACATTGGTAATAGAATTGAACAAATATGAATGAATAAATTGACCATTGAGTTGCACAAATTTGACTATTGAGTTGCACAAATTTGACCATTGAGTTGCACAAATATTAATGAACAAATTGACCATAGAATTCAACACATTGGCAATAGAGTTGAACAAATATGAATGAACAAATTGACCACTGAGTTGCACAAACTTGACCATTGAGTTGCACAAATTTGACCATTGAGTTGTACAAATATTGATGAACAAATTGACCATAGAATTCAACACATTGGCAATAAAGTTGAACAAATATGAATGAACAAATTGACCATTGAGTTGCACAAACTTGACCATTGAGTTGCACAAATTTGACCATTGAGCTGCACAAATATTGATGAACAAATTGACCATAGAATTCAACACATTGGCAATAGAGTTGAACAAATATGAATGAATAAATTGACCATTGAGTTGCACAAATTTGACCATTGAGTTGTACAAATTTGACCATTGAGTTGCACAAATATTGATGAATAAATTGACCATAGAATTCAACACATTGACAATAGACTTGCACAAATTGCCAAAGCGAAACAAACTATACGAACTTTTGACTGCTATAAAATATGACATGAATGCAAAATTGATCATAGAGTTGCACAAATAAGCAATAGAGTTGCACAAATATGGTTGCACAAATCGGCCATAGAGTTGCACAAATCGGCCATAGAGTTGCACAAATACGGTTGCACAAATAGGCCATACGGTTGCACAAATCTGGACGCCCGTGCCATTTTCCGAAAAATACGCCCGTGCCGTTTTTTTTCCTTTTTTTTCTTGAGCCCTTGATCTCTCCTCATCCAATAGCTATGATTCATTCCTATTTCCTACCACAATAATCATTCCTACCGGATCCGGACTCTATCTTAAATGCCAAATATTAATTTAATCCGGTAGAGGAAAATCTTATCTTCATTTAAGAGATAAGTTTAATGCTTTAACTACTTTTATCTTTATCTTATCGTTGCTTTTATTGCTTTTATTCTCCCATTATTACTTTTATTAATTATTAATATATAAGGTTAAAGATTTATTAGCATATTTATTTAATTCTCTACTATTAAGACCCGAAATAATTTACTGTACAAGAAACGAAAATCGGAACGGAACCGGATACTAAGACATTCTAATTCTGAGAAGGTAAAAAGGTAGACATTAGCAATAATTTCAGTTCTTACTTGATGTATCTCTCAACTTCTTCTAAACCACAATTGAACAAAACGTATTTGTGTGCTTGATTCCAAGTGTTGATATCCATCTTGTAAGCCCCAGATTCTCTTGATACTCTACCTTGCCCCTTTATTGGACTACCTAACTTTGGCAGGACAACTGTCATTTCATCACCATCAGCCACCTCTTCCCCAACACTAGAATGAAGTGAATCACCTAAATATCTTGCACAAAAGGTCACACACTCCTCAGTAATGTAGCCTTCAGCGATTGAGCCCTCAGGGCAACCCTTGTTTCGGACATACGACTTTAATTGTCAAAGGTATCTCTCAATAGGGTACATCCATCTTGAGCAAACAGGCCCCCTACCCTAATTTCTTCTACTATATGAACCGGAAAATGTACCATTATATCAAAAAACGCAGGGGGGGGAATCTTTTCAAACTCACAAAGAGTGTCGACAATATCAGACTGTAACTGACCCAAATCAGCTGAGTTGATGACCTTACTACAAACTGCCCTAAAGAAAGAGCTCAATTTCATTAAAGGGAGTGCAACATCTTTATGCAATGTTATCCTCGCTGCAATGGGGAGCAAATGTTGTAATAAAAGATGAGCATCATGACTTTTGTATCCAATGATCTTTCTTTCAACAATTTGGACACATCGTGCAATGTTTGACCCACAATCTTTTTGGCAATTTGGCTCTTTTTAACACATCACAGAATATGCGTTTTCCACTATTAGGCATCCAGAATCTTGATTTTGGCATTTCAACTTTTCCATCTGCATGTTCTTTAAGATGAAGCTCATGCATTATGTTCATTTCTTCCAAATCCATGCGTGCTTTCATATGATCTTTTGACTTTCCAGGCATGTCCAACAAAGTTCCAAGTATGTTGTCACGCACATTTTTTTCAATGTGCATTACATCAAGATAGTGGCGACCAGAAATTCTATTCCAATAAGGTAATTGGAAAAATATTGATAGCTTTTTCCAAGGGCTTTCCTCATCAGTTGTCTTTTTATTCTTCTTCTTTGTATTTACTGATTTGCCAAATTCATGCTCATAACCAGCTAGCAAAGATAAAATATCAGTCCCTGCAAAGGTTCTGGTGCAGCACTTGAATCTGTCCTTCTGGATTCATCAACCTTCAAAAACCTTTGATGATCCATATAACAAGTCTTTCTACTTTGATTTAAATACAATGAACTCGTTTCGTAATGGAAATCTGGACATGCTTTCTTCCCTTTTGTACTCCAACCCGACAACATTGAATAAGCAGGGAACTCACTTACTGTAAACATTAAAGCCACATGCATCTTGAATAATTGTTTACTTGAAGAATCATAAGTTTCAACTCCAAACTCCCACAATTCATTCAACTCCTTAATTAATGGCTGCAAGTAGATATCATTATCATTACAGAGAGATTGTGGGCCAGGAATCAATAATGAAAGCATAAAAAGCTCAGATTTCATGCACATCCATGGAGGCAAGTTATAGTTCATCAGTATAACTGGCCATGTGCTATGAGAAATACCCAATGTATTAAAAGGACTAAACCCATCTGTCGCCAAACCCAACCTGACATTACGAGGTTCTTCTGCAAATGAGGGAAATGCCAAGTCAAACTCTTTCTAAGATCTACCGTCAGCCGGATGCCTTAAGAGATTGTCCTTAGGTCGACCATTAAAGTGCCATGTAATATCCTATGTAGTCCTTGTGCACATAAACAATCTCTGTAATCTCTTCTTATGGGAAAATACCTCAAAATCTTAAATGGAATTTTTCGAGGCTTTCCCTTTTTGTTGGTCCTTTCATCAGGTTTCCATCGAGGGGAGTTGCAAACATGACAATTTGTGGCTTCTGCTTGATCCTCCCAAAACAGCATACAATCATTTCTACAGGCATCTATCTTTATGTATGTCAGTCCTAATCCCTTTAGAATTCTCTTTGCTTCGTTAAAGGATGATGGCAGCTTTGCATCAGGATGCATAGCTTTCAACAACTTTAATAAATCATTGAAGGCACTATTACTTAGATTGTTCTCACACTTGAAGAGAAACAATCTGATGGTAAACGACGGCTTAGAGAAGTTCTTACAACCCGGATATAATTCTTGTTGACCCTCTTCCATTAACTTGTAAAAGTCGGTCATTTCTTCACCCAAATCATTTCTTAAAGTATCGTGTAATAAACCATCTATGTCATCTATTCCAATTGTTTCATCAGGGAATTCAGGTCTCTCTGTGAGATTTACCCCTGACTGATATTCTGTGAATAATCCAGGCTTGAAACCATGTGAAATCACATGGTCCTTCACAATATTTCTTTCACAAAACCAAAAGCGATGGCAACAGTTTATACATGGGCAAGATATTTGTCCTCCTTGGGCCCTAGTTGCAAATGCATCTTCAAGGAATTTATCTAAACCTTTTTCAAATTCAATTCTCCAGCGAGAAAACTCATACCAATCACTCATTTCTGTATACGAGAAAAGAATTCTCCTTAGGCCCTAGTTAGTAGTTTCATTTCACTACCTAACTAAACAAAGAATTGCCCTAAATGATAACTAATTTTAAGAATTAATACAAGCATATCACCTAGCACTATCCAAATCAAACAGCAATATCCAGATCAAACAGCAATTCCTAGGAACAAGAATTTACAACACAATAACAGTAATCTTACATCACCAAAAACTACAAAACAATTAATAATAATGACAATCACCTAGCACAATTTCCAGATCATAGGCAATTCAACATAGGCAAAACCCTTGCTCACAATAACAACAATCAACACATGCAGATCAGACAAAGCATACATCCAACAACAATAGAAAGAATTTGCTTAGAAATAGAAGACTATACCTGAATTTATAACTAGCCCGAGCTCCCTTGAGTTGCAAATCCAGTAAAGCCAACAAAAAGAGCAACAATCACCTAACACAATTTCCAAATCATAAGCAATTCAAAATT
This sequence comes from Polygonum maritimum, assembly GCA_963924305.1. Taxonomy (NCBI): domain Eukaryota; kingdom Viridiplantae; phylum Streptophyta; class Magnoliopsida; order Caryophyllales; family Polygonaceae; genus Polygonum; species Polygonum maritimum. The sequence goes on from OZ002734.1 coordinate 26,494,433, forward strand.
AGCTAACATCAATCCAATCTAAAACAGCAGAATAAGAAGAAAGATCATTGTTAACCAATTATACAACACAAGTTCTCTACAAACGTTTTCTACACCCAAATAAATTCCTGTCAAAGAGAGTTGTTAGTACACGAAATATGTCGGTGTACAAGTTTTAATTCCTTCTTCAATGACCTTCTTCTCCAAGCCTCTTCACCTTCAATAACCTGCAAAACAATGGACAAAGGGGGCGGGGACCCCCTAATCCAACTCCGATGCCTAAGTCAGTAGAGTATTCGCAAGAGTAAACTGTAGAGAGAAAGGCGCAGGGCTAGGGCTGTCACAAGCGATGATCAACCCCTCTAGAGTCAGGGCGAGCGATGATCAGCCCCTCTAGGGTAGTTCTTGTATATTGTCCCCCTTTTCTACATGGCCAAGCCATGTATTTATAGTGGAGAGAGAGGGCTAGGGTTTCTTCCTTGGAGCCCAATTAATAATTCTATCTTCTTAAATAAGATAGAATCTTCCAGCTATTGGATAACTACTAGGATTTAATAGGCTAATAAAGATATTTATTAGATATACTTACCTGGCTGGCGGAAATATTATCCTTATTTATGGCGGTAAATTACCCACCTACAAGAGTCAAAACAACTGACCACAAAAATATAAATAAGAAACAGTAACAACGTTAGAATAAACTTTGTTAACAATTTTAAAAAACAACTAACAACAAAAAATAAAATAAGAAGGATTGACAAACACTAACAATGTTCTGTCACATAAAATCATCATCCAAGTACTCATATGTAGGAACTGATACAAGTTAATCTAGATACTAGCAATGTATGCTTATACTACTGATCATAGTTTGTTTTCATGTGAATATCCTTCTTAAAAAATAATGCATTTTAGCTCCAATTAAGATTGGAAAAAAAAAATCAGATTTAACCTTATAACAAATTGACAATCAACACAGCAAGTAGGAAGACAATAAGATTTAAGTACAGAAGCATGACAAATCTCCTAGGATGAATAAAAAAAATATATACATGGTCAGGGAGCTAAACCGGCTAAGTTTCCAATCAAGCTGCTGGTAATAGCTTGAAGATATCTCTCAACCTTTGTCACTTTCTAATATTTATAGATTATTTTATTCATCTTAACCTTTCTCCATCTATTTTAATTTATTCATCTCTGATTTCACTGATTGGATAATATTTCATGTTTCCTTTTGATTTCATTGTGCTATATTAATATTCTATTCAATTATATCTTTCCTAATTCCTTTTTACGTATGAACCAACATTTAATTTCTAACTTATGACCCTTGTATTATTCAGGGTATAAAATGGATTAGACTACGTTTGTTCGACATAACAATTGTTAAAAATTATATAACATGTAAGTAGGTAAAATATGGAAATATGCGTTCAGCCTGATATAGGGCTTACTTGGGTGCAATCAAAGAAGAAAGCATAGACTAAACATAAGAGACAAATAATTTAATCATAAAAAATTGATCACCTTCCAAACTCTACCAAGAAACTACCAAGACAAGTAATACACGTGCTAATAAACATATATTAAAATATAATCAAAGAAAAAATAGCATTTCCTTACGTACCTTAGCCACAAGAGAAATGAAGGTGTGAATCCCAATGCTTCTTTCACGCCAAAGAAAGAGTAACAAATAATGTGAATACAAACAAAATTAAAAATATCAGCCTTAGGAATTAAGACAAGCGCGTGGCTTCTTTAAACATTTTTGCAGTTCACTGAAGATCAACGCTTTCAAATGCACTAAAAGGAAAAATTGAAAGCATATATTAGCAGACATAGCACATGGTACTCCTCAAGTGCTAGCTTATTTGACCTGCCCAGTTTCTAGAAATACAAATCCAATGAAGCAAAGTTATTAAAAAAAACAATGAAAAAAAGGCAACAGCTGCCCAAGGAAATTTTGGAACAAACGCATCAGGAAACAAAAATGGAGAAAATATCAAGCTATGCTACTGCTACTGGTACCTACAAAGGGTATCTTTTTGGAAGGTAAGAGAAAGTGACTAAGAACACCCAAACGCACACAGACCCACAAGACAGAGTAGAGCTAGATCGATGTGTAATTCTAATCCAGATAAAGAGATCAGATTCATATTGTAATTACAGTTGGGAAATGTTTTGCAGTACCCACTTTCTTATATCAGATACCTTGGGGCATACACAGTGGAGAAAGCGTGGAAATTTCTTAATATAAAAAGAAAAAAATAAATTAGATATAATCAGAGATTTGGCAGAAAAAATTTCTTAAATGTCAGACCACATTTCTTGCAGGAGAGTAGTATGAGGAAAGAGAAAACAAATTTCTCTGGTAAAAGTTGAATTTTTGTCAGATTTTTTTATTTAATCTTTTATTTCCAAGTTAAGAAATCATCCACAATTTCTCCATTGTGGATACTCTAAGGTATCTGATATAAGAAAGTGGGTACTGCAAAATATTTCCCAACTGTAATTACAATATGAATCTGATCTCTTTATCTGGATTAAAATTACACATCGATCTAGCTTATTAACACTACAAAAGGATACCAGGTTACTTTCCCCTTAATTAGAAACTTCATACAACACTTTCCCCATAGACAACACTGCTGGGAAATCGACCCCTCCAAAGACTCTTGTACACCCACCCAACCCAACCGATACAAAGACACAATATTACAAAAGTGACTTTGTATTATATAGTGGAAATGTACAAGGCTAATTATACGGGTGACTTGAGACTCTTTATTGTGTGGGACACTTCACTCTACAACTCTCACACACAGCACACTTGATCGACTCTTTCTTGATCGATGCCTAGTTAGCCTACCTCATCTCCTATTTATACTTGTTGTAGGAATATTCTAGATATATGCTTAGAGAATTCTAGTCTTTCACGTGATAACACTACTTTCTCCTACTTTCTAGAATATTCCCTAATCTTCTATCAATTACCAAATGCTCCCACTTACTCTAGTAAATTCCACAACAATCTCCACATTTCTAATGTTTGGGCCTTCTCTCTTTTGGGCTCTTTTAACCCAAATCATGATTTGGATATATGAGTTATAATCCAACAATTCCTCCCTGAATTCATATATCCAAATACGGTAAATCTCACAGTCCTCGCCTTCTTAGTTCCAACACTGCACCCATTCTTGACAGCATGTCCATCTAAGATGCAGATATTCTTTGCGTTCTTCTGACCTCGCATGATCAAGCGCCTTCCTTTGAACACCTTACACCACTTGTATGTGCCAACAAGCCTATACCCTTTCGACATCATCGTACCCAACGAGATAATATTAACTTTACTTGAAGGCACGTACCTCAAACCGTGAAGAGTATGACTTGTACCGTTATGAAGTCTCATCGTCACGCTTCCGGTACCTTATTCAACTTCTCTCCTCCAGCTAGATTTAGATGGCCAAACTCTTCACCCATCTTCAAGGTGTCGAACATCGCTTGATCTCCACACACGTGCACTGAGGCGGCACTGTCCATCACCCACTCTGGCTTAGCAACCTCTTCACTCGTTGCTAAGTACACATCCTCATAATCAACGTCATCGACCACATTCGTATTTGAGTCACCAGTCTTCGTCCGTAACTCTCTCAACTTCTTCAAGTCCTCCCTCACTTGGGGACACCTAGACTGCATATGACCCTTCTTCCGACAATAGTAGCACTCCACGTCACTCCAGTCCTTACTCGGACGTGAGCTACCTCCACGTCTCGGGTCATCTCACCCTCTTGACTGGTTCCTCCCTCGCTCCCGCTTCCTCGCAACTAGTATGCGATCTCCACCAACATCATTGGCGTCACTCTTCATCACTCTCTCACTCTCCCGCAAAGCGGTGGTCACCTCATCTAAGGTGAGGCCTATCCTTCCTACAAGTAACGTCTGCACCAGAGACTTGTAGGACTTCGGTAGTGACGCTAATAACAATAATGCCTGCTCCTCATCCTTAATGTTATCTCCTGCATTCATCAATTGGCATACTAGTTGACTAAATGAGTTAATGTAGTCGTGAAGGTTACCTCTTTCTTCCATCTTTAGTGAGTACAACTCCATCTTCAAACACAACCGACTCATCAACGACTTCGACGCGTAAATGCTCTCGAGCTTCTCCCACAACGCCTTCGGACTCGTCTCCTTTAACACGTTGAACTTAATCTCGGGAGCTAACGCCAACCGGATTGCACTCACCGCCTTCCTCTGGATTTTGCTCCATTCTTTGTCGCTCATGGAGCCAGCCTTCTCATCCTCCAAAGCCTGATCAAGACCCTGCTGCACCAAGAGGTCTTGCATCGTACTCTGCCACAATGTGAAGTTCATCTTCCCATCAAAGAGTGGGATCTCGAACGTCCTCGACAAGCCGGCCGCCATCACACTAACACGAGATCCTTTCACTAACGAAATCTACCCGTATCTCCAACAACGATACTCACCAACCTGGCTCTGATACCACTGCTGGGAAATTGACCCCTCCCAGGACACTTGTACACCCACCCAACCAACCGATACAAAGACACAATATTACAAAAGTGACTTTGTATTATATAGTGGAAATGTACAAGGCTAATTATACGGGTGACTCGAGACTCTTTATTGTGTGTGACACTTCACTCTACAACTCTCACACACAACACACTTGATCGACTCTTTCTTGATCGATGCCTAGTTAGCCTACCTCATCTCCTTTTTATACTTGTTGTAGGAATATTCTAGATATATGCTTAGAGAATTCTAGTCTTTCACATGATAACACTACTTTCTCCTACTTTCTAGAATATTTCTTAATCTTCTATCAATTACCAAATGCTCCCACTTACTCTAGTAAATTCCACAACAATCTCCACATTTCTAATGTTTGGGCCTTCTCTCTTTTGGGCTCTTTTAAACCAAATCATGATTTGGATATATGAGTTATAATCCAACATATATTATGAGCAAAAAAACCTATATTTGTTACGTTATTATCTATCACTTTCCATTAAAACCGGCTATTTTGGAAACATATTGTGAGCAAAAAAAGAGTTACGTTATTATCTATCACTGTGTAGTGCACGTACTTCATACAACACTTTCTCCATGGACAAGATTAACTGTTTTTTTATTTTATTTACACTAACTTGCTTTACATGAATAAAACCTATATTTGTTAAACATTGCTCCGAAAATGAAACCCTCTGAAGAACGCACCGCACGCGCCATTCATTCTTCCCCCAAACACCCAAAAGCCCTAGCGCCCTCACACCGGCCGCCAGCAAATACCGCCGCCTCCCCACGACATCAGCCCCCCAACAATGGCTTCCGGTACCCCCGTAACGAAGGAAAACTCATGGGTCTTCAAAGTCGCCACCTTAATCACCACAAAGCATCGATGTCTGGGTATGAAGGATATCGCACAGATGCAAAGGTCCTTTGGAGGATCGCTCTTTCGGATCTGATCGGAAGACTAAAGACTAGAAGCTATCAACTCAAGTGTCTCAAGAAGCAGTTGGCGGCTTTAAGGCGGAACCGTAGTCGATCTAATGCTACGGTTCAAGAGCGGATTACACTCGTCAAAAATTGCGAGCCCTGCGTTTCATCATGCTCTGGGGTGGGTCGAAGATTAATCTCGAGCTCGTTTCGATGGTGGCGCTTCAAGTGGAAGGCCTCGGTGGCCTGGTGGAGTGGGGGCCTAGGTGCGGGCGATTCCGGTGCGTTCTCCTCCCTCGAAGACCCTCGTCCTGTCCTTTCTACGCAACTCCTTGTGCAAATCGAAACATCGAACCATGAGAAGGTATATGATTTCAACGGATGTTTGTCCGGATGGATCTACATATCTGAAAATCCTGAGCATCTCCGGCTCTTCCTTGGATCGGAGAGGTTTGTTAATGTTTACCAGTCGAAGTGGACTCACTTAGACAACGACGAGTGGAGTTTAACCCCACTGTTTCAGGAGGCTTTGGAAATGTAGGCCCATTTTGGAATCTGCTCTTCTTGGAGTGTACCAAACAAGTGTATTATGGTGGCCAAGGAAATTTGGCACTTATTAAGGTATGTTACCTTTCATCTTGACAAAAAAGAAGCCTGTAACCAATATGAGCTAGTAATCACGTTGTGTTTTAAGGCTGTCATTCATGCCTTCTGGCTGTATTTGAGCGGCTCTTTGAATTTGTACGCTCTGTGGTATAAAAAGCATGGTTTAGAACAAACTATTTTGGTTGATAGCAATGAACTTGCCTTGAGGCCCTGTATCATGATGAATTTGTGCTTTGGATTTGTTGTTGCTGCTGCATGTACAAAGTCCGAGTCAGCTAAAGCTGTTTACAAGAATATTGTTGGTGTTAACAACTACTGTTCATTTGTCAATGACCCAATAAAGCCTTTGCTTAAACACATACCACTGGGAATCAAAAACCCAACTGAAACCACAAAACAATCTATAAAGGCCAAAAGCCCAAACGAAATAAGTTCAAAATGAAAGTATGTCTATGGAACCGTAGAGGGTTGAAAAAACCAAACAGATGGACAGAGATAAATGCACTCTGTAAAACAGAACAATTCCAATTGATAGCACTAGTTGAAATAAAAAGTCAACAACTCCCTCCTCTCCAGAAATGGATTTCCGCGGGCTTTGACGCGCATGAATTCGTACCGTCATTAGGAATGTCTGGCGGCCTCCTGATCGTGTGGAAAAACCACCAACTACTAAATGAAGCAATCACGACCATTCACAAAGATGATCGTTTCATAGCTTTCAACTACACCAACTTGGAAAATCATAGAAAACTAACGATTATTTTTGCATACGCCCCTCCAAGGGTGCAAGACAAAGATGAATTCTGGTCAAAACTCAAGCAATTTATAATACAAGCTCAAAATCCCTGTGTAGTGATGGGGGATCTCAACGAAATCCAAAGCTCGAATGAAAAAAGAGGAGGAGCTACTCCTTCCGCCTCAAGGTTTGAGAGGCTTATAAATTTCAAAAATGACTGCAACCTAAACGACATCCCGTCATTCAGGAATCTGTATACATGGAGACGATCCAAAGAAATGGTCGATAACACCTTTGAAAAACTTGACAGAGTCCTAGTGAGCGACCAAATTATTCAATGGTTTCCTTCCATTGCAACCAAAAACCACAATTTCTCCTCATCGGACCATTGCCCAATATCATGCGAAATTCCTTCTGGGGATCTAGTAAAAGGGCGACCGTTCAAATTTGAAAGTATGTGGACTGAGAGGAAAGACTTCCGAAATCTTGTTAAACAAGCATGGAGACACAACCCCGTAGGCTCACATATGTATAAGCTTGTCAAAAAAACCCAACTACTCAAAACAAAGGCCAAAAAATGGAACAGAACTACATTTGGCAACATCTTTGAACAATTTAAGAAGGTGAACGAAGATCTGTTAGAAATCCAAAAAGAAATAATTGGACAAAACAACCAATCATTGATCAATAGGAATGAGAGATTGATCAGGAAAAGAGAATGTCTTATTCAGTATTGGAAGCAAAGGGGCAAAAATAACCACATTAATCTAACTGACAGAAATACAAAGTACTTCCACCGTATAGCAAGTGGGAGAAGAAATAGGACGAACATACGAGAAATCACCACAGCTGAAGGAACCCACATAACTGGACTTGGTAACATCAAGCGAGAAATCAAGAAAGATTTCCAAACCCGGTTTCGTGTAAACGAAATAAACATGAACAAAATGGTAGAACTCACACAGAATATCACTAACCAAATTACAGAGGAAGAAAACTACATGATTACAAAGCATGTCACCAACGCTGAAATAAAAGCAGCAGCGTTCGACATAGAAGAAGATGAATCTCCTGGGCCGGATGGTATGACTGCAGGCTTCTATAAAAAATATTGGGACATCGTTGGGCCTGATGTTATCAGAGCTGTAAAAAGCTTCTTCCACTCTGGGAAACTCCTAAAACAGATCAATCATACATTCATTACTCTCTTGCCCAAATGTGACAACCCTACGTCCACAAACCATTACAGGCCTATTAGCCTGTGCAATATTGTATACAAAATCATCTCCAAAATCCTTACAGCAAGACTTAAAAGTGTCATTGGAAAACTTATACACCCTATGCAATCAGCATTCATTGAAAACAGAAGTATCCATGATAACACACTTATTGCCCACGAAATTCTCCACTCATTCCGAAACAAAAAAGGACAAGGTGGTTGGCTAGCCATCAAACTTGATATGGAAAAAGCCTATGATCGAGTTAGTTGGGAATTCCTCAATCATGTTCTAACTAAATTTGGTTTCGCCCAAAAATTCATCCTTTGGATCAAAGAATGCGTGGAGACTGTATCATTCTCAGTTCTTGTTAACAATGGACCAACGGATCAGTTCAAACCGTCCAAAGGACTAAGACAGGGTGATCCCCTCTCTCCATATCTGTTCGTTCTAGCGGTGAAGTGCTTGCCAGACAACTTCACAAGGAAAGTATGAATCCAAAAAGTGGTATCGGTATCCAAATCTCAAGGGGTGGCACCAAGATCCCATTCCTTGCTTACGCAGATGACATTATTATTTTTACCAAAGCAAGTGCTCACGCGAGTCACGGCGTCAAAAGAATAATTGATGATTACTGCCTAGCATCAGCGCAAAAGGTCAATTTCCATAAATCAGCGTTCCAAACAACTAAAAATATCAATAATGAGACCAAAAACCAAATAACACAAATACTGCATATAACCAATACTGCAGCTCTGGATAAATATCTGGGTTACCCTCTCATCAATGAAAGGGTCACCAAGAATACATTCAATGCTTTAATAACAAGGACAAGGGATCACCTGTCTAAATGGAAAGCTAACACATTGTCCCAAGAAGGACGGAAAACACTTATCAAAGCTAACCTATCAGCACAACCAAACTATTTAATGCAATCATTCTATCTCCCAAAAGTAATACATGATGACCTTGATAAGATCAACCGTAATTTCTTTTGGAATAAACAAAGTACTTTCAAACCGTTAATCAGTTGGAACTCAATTTGTAGACCAACACAACACGGAGAGTTGGGGATTGCTAAAACAGAAGAAATGAACCAAGCACTCCAAATGAAGCTTCTCTGGAAAATCATTGCAGAACCTGAAAACATGTGGGTTAAAATCATCAATGAAAAATACATTAAAACAAAAAACCTATGGAACTACAAAAAACAAAGCAACACCTCCTGGCAGTGGTCTAAGCTCATGAGTCTTCGGGATCAATTTCTGATGGGCTTGTCCTGGCAAGTGGGAGACGGAAAGATAATCCGATTTTGGAAAGATAATTGGATCAATGACACAAACCTGAGACCGAAAGGTGAACACCTACAACTGCATGATGAAGACGAAACAGTTGACAAGTACATAAAAGAAGACAAGTCATGGGATATTGATAAACTAAGGTAGGTCCTTGATCCAAAGGATGTTGATGAAGTTACCAAAATCATAATTCCCCTAAACAACCTAACTGATAGACTCTACTGGAAACCAAGTAAAAATGGATGGTTCTCTACTAATGCCACTATGAAATGGATTCAAGACGGGAAGAGAAGCCAAAAAATCGACTTACAATGGATTTGGAACCTTAATATACCTACTAAACAAAAGAGTTTTCTTTGGAAAGTATGTCGAAATGGTTTGCCCACAAAAAGCAGATTGGCGGCTAATCACATTTCTGTTCCACAGGGATGTGGCTTTTGTAACTGTTCGAACGAAGATGCATTTCACCTCTTCTTTGAATGTAATCATACCATCCAAGCGTTGGAATTACTTAACCCAATCATAGCGGGAAAAATAAGACAAATTAACCCAGACCATCGTCATCCCCTTTCCTTTATGAACGAAGCCAGACAACTTCTCGACCAACCCCAACTCGAACAAGTTATATGTTTGTGGTGGTGTACGTGGTACCTCCGAAACAAGCAAATTTTTGATAACAATGGCCACCCTCAAATCAACCCCAAATCCATTATGGAACTTTCCATAAAACAACTAGTTGAATGGAAAGGAGCAACCCAAGCAAAAAGAAAGAGCAATACAACCAAGGATATCAACAAGCGACAAAAAAGGGGAAGTGCATGCTGGATAAAACCCCAGAGCAATTATGTTAAACTTAATTTTGATGGGGCCGTGAATTCTAATGGGGTTTCCTCTTTTGGTTATGTTCTCAGGGACTTGAAGGGGGACCCTCTTGCCCTCGATGGAGGTTATCTCGGACGGCGTTCCGTTGTGTTTTCCGAAGCTTTTGCTCTTCGGCAGGGGATTCTTGAAGCCATTCGTCTTGGTGTTCCCCGTTTGCTCATTGAAGGTGACAACCTGCAGATCATCAATGCAGTGTTGGGGGATTGGAGCTGCCCGTGGGAGGTCGAGCTCATGCGTACGGACATTCAGTGGTTGCTCGGTCGGTTTCAGAGTTGGGGTATGAAGCATGTCTTCAGAGAAGCCAATTCAGTAGCAGATCATATTGCGGTCTCGTTTCGTCGTGTGTCGTCCTTTACGTTGGCTTCTGATCCGGTTCTTTCGGACCTCATCCGCAAGGATGCTCTAGGTTAGGTTTCATTTTAATGAGACTTGCCTAATCTCTTTTCTGTATAAAAAAAAAAAAAAACCTATATTTGTTAATTAATAATAGTCAAATTCTTTCTAATTTACTATCAACATGCACATCACTGCTGGTGTTCCACTTCCCACTATTTTTTTAAGGTACTGGTACACGCACATATAAATTAAATGGTGGTATCTACTTTTAACAAAATTACACAGAACTATAATTTTTCAGTAATTCTAAATCAAATATGTCATACAATATAATGCAAATCCAAATGCCTATAGATTGTATACTGATAGGCAAAAAGAGTACAGTAAAAAATCTCAGGTGACAAAAATTGAAAATTCGAAAAGTTTGAGCAGTAAAAATTAAATTCATAATTGCAAACAGATAGACTAGATAGTAGAGAACGAAGTGAAGAACAGAGAAGAGAAAGAGAAAATTTGGTAGGTAGCCTATTTGGAGAGATTTGTGGGGTGGATAGGCGAGAACAAAAATAAAGGAGCTATCTAGTCGGTTTTCCGAAAATACCCCTGGTCAAAAAAAAAATTACACACGTCCCACCTGAAATCCTGTCATCGGAAATCCTGTCATCCAAAAATCTTGTCACCGGAAGATGCATAAAAACTTGTCCCCATGCATAAAAACTTGTCATCGCTTAGAAAAACTTGTCATTGCGTAGAAAACTTGTCATCCCTTATGAAAAACTTGTCATTGCGTAGAAAACTTGTCATCCTTTACGAAAAACTTGTCATTGCGTAGAAAAATTTGTCATCGCGTAAAAAACTTGTTATCGCGTATAAAAAAAACTTGTCATAGCGTACAAAAAACTTGTCATAATGTACAAAAAACTTGTCATAGCGTACAAAAAACTTGTCATAGCGTACAAAAAACGTGTCGTCGCATACAAAAACGTGTCGTCGCGTACAAAAACTTGTCATCACTCAATCTATCGTCACGTACAAAAAACCTATCATCACGTACAAAACTTGTCATTACCCTAACTTGTCATCACGTATGCAACTTGTCATCCGAATTTATTAGTATGCCTATGTGGGATTTGAACCCACATTATTGTGCGTTAAGCACGTTGCTCTACCATTTGAGCTAATAGGTCATAACTAAACTCAAAGTATATAGCTAAGTGATCACATTTGAGCCTAAACCAACCAACCAACCAACCAACCAACCAACCAACCAACCAACCAACCATGTTTTGTGTTGTTGTATGTTCAGGCTATTAGTACTGATACTTTCTATACTGATGATGAGTGATGATACATATTTTTCCCAGCACAATGAATCAGAGCCAGAGAATTAAAGGACACAATTCTGTGAAATTCCTCAGTCCTCATTAATCAAATCACTTAAGAATCAGAAAATGGAAGGAGGAAAAGAAACTAGACTATATGTGCGAAAATATATTTTTTTTGGTAGAACCACTAGCTGAAATACAAGGTAACTACAATCAACTCACTCATATTTTTATATGCAACACTAGCAATTAAGCTAGCAAAATCCAACTTGAACACATTGATAACTCAGCACGAATCAACCTTTTCCTATACTATTGCTTGCATCATCCAGTGAAAAGAAAACAGCAAATCTGCACAGAGCTCTACTTTTTTTTATGTAAATTCTCCCCAAAGTGATACTTTAATCCCCAAATTTATCAAAGATGCCTTCCAGGTCTCGGATATGCAAAGCCACATGAAGATATACAATAATAACATCAATCAACGGGAATTTCAAATTTCAAATGCAGTTTCTACATCCAATCTGATGCATTCATCTTTTTGACAAATTAATAGCGACAACGATCATCCTAGTCCCGGATTTGAGCAATTGCGCCAAACCGGGAAAATCAATCCAAATCAACATCAATTGAGCATAATCTAACCCTAATTCCTCTCCGAAATCACCAAATCAAGACACAATTAAAAGCAAGAGCATAACCTAACGGGAATTTGATGAAGCCGTGTATGTACACAACAAACCAAAAGCAAGAGCATACCTCTACATGCCGAGGCTGACGAGGTCGTTGACGGCGGAATCCATGGCGGATCGGTCAAAAACCCCTGGAGCTTGGAAATCTCGAGCGAGAAAGGTGTTCTTGGCCTCGTCCGAGCGCAGATTGGGGCGAAACCCTAGAGGCATGAGCGAACACTGGCCTGAACCCTCTCAATCTCGCCAGAACGCCTCTGCCTTTTCCGTGCTCAAATCCATCTTCCGAGGCTCCGAGAGGCCGACGTGCCGGACCAGGCCGGGCTCCTTTCTCCCCGAGCTCCGGCGCACGAAGTCGTTCTCCGGCGGGAAGAATGATAGTTTTCATCACTCAACAGTAGGAAAGAATTTAAGTGGGTTAAATTGAATCAAATAGTGAGCTTGACAGGGAAGAGTAAAGAAGGAGAGAAGGGAAGAGGCAAAGCGGCGCTGCATTCATTCATCTCAGTGGGTTCTTACAAAATGTCAAAACCTAGAATCCAAAAACCTAGAAAGCAAGTTTTTATATGTAAAGGAGAATGACATGTAATGTGGTTCATTTAGAAGAGGTCCCAGCTTCATTGCCAGCATGGATGGTGCTTTGTCTTTTTGTGTTCAACACCCCCCGCAAGCTGGAGGGTGGTAGACGCCCAGCTTGGTCATGAGATGATGTTGTTGGTAGGCTGGAAGAGACTTGGTGAAAAGATCAGCGATCTGTTCATGTGATGGTGTAAAGCAGAGTTCAAGCATGCCTTCCATAACCTTTTCACGTGTGAAGTGAGCATCAATTTCAACATGCTTCGTTCTTTCATGAAAAACGGGATTTTGGGCAATTTGTAATGCAGATCTGTTGTCACAATGTAGGCTAACCGGCTGTAAGGGAGATAGATCAAGTTCTTGGAGGAGACGGATGAGCCAAGTCAATTCAGCGGTTGCTTGAGCCATGGCCCGATATTCGGCTTCAGACGAGCTGCGGCTGACGGTGCTTTGTTTCTTGGATTTCCAAGAGATGGGTGAGCTCCCAAGCAAAATAAGGAAGCCACTGACAGAGCGGCGAGAAAAAGGGCAAGAGGCCCAATCCGAGTCGGTGTAACCGGTAAGAGCTGGTTTGTCGAAACCATTAAGGACGATGCCTTGGCCTATTGTTCCAGAGATGTATCTGAGAGTGTGCTGGAGGGCTGCAAGGTGAGAGGTGCGGGGCTGTTGCATGAATTGGCTGAGTGTTTGGACAGCGTAGCTAAGATCAGGACGAGTGTGGGTCAAAAAATTCAGTTTGCCGAGGAGTTGTCTGTAGGTAGTGGGGTTAGGAAGAAGTTCACCTTCATTGGGGTGGAGTTTGAGATTGAGAGGAAGTGGAGTGCGAGCTGGAGCGGAGATGGAAAGAGGGAGTTCTTGAAGGAGGTCTGTGGTGAATTTTTTTTGAGTTAAGGCTATGCCATTTGGGAGATAACTTACCTCAAGGCCAAGAAAATAGTGAAGGATGCCGAGGTCTTTGATGCTGAAGGATTGATCCAGGTAGTTTTTGAGGCGATCTATGGAAGTGGAATTGGTACCGGTAACCATCAAGTCATCCACATAGACCGCGACTATGGTGATGTCATGGTTTTGCTTGAGTGTGAAGAGGGAATAGTCATTTCTGGATTGTTGGAACCCAAGAGAGAGTAGAGAATCTGTTAACCTGTGAAACCATTGTCGCCCTGCTTGTTTGAGTCCGTATAAGGACTTTCGAAGTCTGCAGACATTGTTGTTAGGGTTGGGGATGCCTTCGGGCATTGTCATGTACACTTCTTCATGTAATTCGCCATGAAGGAAGGCGTTGTTGACATCTAGTTGGTAGATGGGCCATCGTTTCGCTGAGGCTATGGCAATGATGGTCCGGATTGTAGTCATCTTCACAACTGGGGAAAAGGTGTCATGATAATCAATGCCATGTTGTTGTGTGTATCCTTTGGCGACGAGCCTGGCCTTGTAGCGTTCTAGGGAACCATCGGCTTTCAATTTGACTTTGTAAACCCACTTACAACCCACTGGTTTCTTTCCAAGAGGTAATGAGACTACATCCCATGTGTTATTGGCTTGTAAGGCATTCAATTCACTTTTCATAGCATTCACCCAATGTGGATCATGTGATGCAACTTTAAAGGAGGTTGGTTCAGAGTAGGAAATGATGCTAGCAACAAATGCATGGTGGTGAGCTGGAAGATTAGAGGACGGGATCAGGCCAGTTTGAGGGTGGGAAGTAGGAGGAAGAGAGCAAACGTAATCTTGGAGGTAAGCTGGGGGGTGATGTGCTCGGCTGGATCGTCTTGGCTGATCAGGTTGTGGTGTGGAGGGGTTGGTAGGAGCATTAGGAGATTCAGGTAAGGGAGGTTCGGTTAAGGAATTGGGTGGGGGAATGGGAGATTCATCATTTTGTAAAATGAAATCGGGGGAGAGAGGTGAATTTGCAGTAATTTCAGATTGCAAGAATATGGTGTCAAGGTTGCCTTGAAATATGGAGGGGAGAATGTGCTCGCTGGATGGAAGAGGAGATTGGTGAAGAGGAAAAACAGATTCATGGAAGGTTACATCTCTAGAGTAGAAGATGTGTTTGGTAGACAACTCCATAAGCTTATAGCCTTTCTTGCCAAATGGGTAACCAAGAAAGACGCATTTGAGCGCTCTGGATTGAAATTTATCACGATTTCTTTTCAATGTGCTGGCAAAACATAGACATCCAAATGGTTTCATGAGGGAGTATTCAGGTTTTTTGTGAAAAAGGAGTTGGTAAGGTGAGGAATTTTGAAGAGATGGGAGGGGACTTCGGTTTATGATGTATGTGGCGGTGAGGATACAATCTCCCCAAAAGGAGTAGGGAAGATTATCTTGGAAAAACAAAGATCTGGCCACTTCAAGAAGGTGACGATGCTTTCGTTCAACGACTCCGTTTTGTTGGGGAGTGTCGACGCAACTCGTTTGATGTGTGATGCCTTCTTGCGAGAAAAATGTTTTGGCTGCTGCATCATTGAATTCAAGGGCATTGTCTGATCGAATGCATTTTATTTTGGTTTGAAAGTGGGTGTGGACCATGGCATGGAAGTTTTTGAGAATGGATATGGCGTCACTTTTGTGAGTCATCAAAAAGGTCCAGGTGGATTTTGTGTTATCATCAACTACAGTGAGGAAATATCTGTACCCATTATGAGTAGAATGTTTATAAGGGCCCCATGTGTCTATGTGGATCAAATCAAAAGGCTTTGAAGCTGGGATGGATTTGTGAGGAAACGATTTTCTGCTTTGTTTTGCTTTAGGGCATATTTGGCATATGAAATCAAGCTTAGGAAAGGATTGATAATTCAAAACATATTTCAATTGCTCCAAGGGTAAATGCCCCATCTTACAATGCCACAACTGAATTTCTTCTCTAGATAGAGTAGCATTACAAAAGGAGTTGCTTAAAGCTGGAGAAGAAGTGGATTTGTTGGCATCATTGGCTTCAAAAGGAAGGTCTTCAGATCTGTCTATAAGGTAGAGGCCGCTCGCTTCATGGCCAATCACAAGCGGCTTGCTCATCGAATGGGCCTGAAGGAGACAAAATTTGAGTGTGAATATGATGTTAGAAGACAGATTTGAAGTGAGTTTGCTAATAGATAGAAGATTGAATTTAAAGTTAGGAACATGAAGAACGTTATGCAAGGTCAATTTGGAAGATAATCGCACTGTTCCAGTATGTAAGATAGGGGCCTGCTTTCCATTTGGTAGAGTGATAAGAGAAGGTTTGGCTGGGGGGTTGATAGATTGAAAAAGGGCAATGTGTGGGGTGATATGATCGGTTGCACCACTATCTAGAATCCACTTTGAGCTAGTGCTAGGAGAAAGAAAACAGAATGATTTACCTGCCATGAATGCTGCGTGGTCAAGACCTTCACTACCTTGATGCTTGCTGAGGAGTGAGAGAAGCTGATCATACTGAGCTTTGGTGAGAGTAGGGTTGCTTTCACTGGTGCTGGCTTGAGCGATTATCCTCCCCAGTTCTTTCCCTGGCGGATACCCATGTATTTTCCAACACCTCTCCATACTGTGACCACTCACCTTGCAATGGTCACAATAGTATCTGTTTTCGGTTTTTCCCGGAGGGAATCCTATTTTCTTCCAGCATTTATCAGTAGGATGGCCTTTGATTTTGCAAATCTCACAGTAATTTGCATTTCCAGTAGGTGGGTTTTGTGGGTATCCATGGAGTTTCCAGCATTTCTCGGTTGTATGCCCGCCAACTTTACAATGATCACAATAGGGTCTGGTTGGAGCTTTCTGACTGTATGACTGATTTGGCCTCTGGTTGTTTCTTTGTGAAGCAAAGGCCATGGAGTTAGTTTCAACCTTGTTGCTAGCACTTATATTCCTTTGTTGCTCTTCCTGCAAGATCATTTGGTACACCTGATCAAGGTTAGGAGGTGGGTTCATCATTAGAATGTTGCCTCTTACTGCGTTATAGCTTTCATTCAGCCCCATCAAAAATTGGACAACCTTTTGGTCTTCAATCACCTTGTTTATAGCTACTGTCAACCCACATGTGCAGACAGTTCCATCGATCAGAAGGGAATACTCATCCCAGAGTTTTTTCATTTTAGTGTAGTATGTGGTGATAGGCATGGAGCCTTGATTTGTTGAACTTAACTCTCTCTGCACTTGGTAGACCCTCGTTCGATTTGACTTGCCAAATCTTGCAGCCAGTTCATCCCAAATTTGTTGAGCAGTTTTACAGTACAACACCGATTCAGCTATATCCTTTTCAACAGAGTGGAGGAGCCAAGATATTACCATCGAATTGCAGCGTTCCCACTGGAGGTGGTTAGGTGCGTTTTGATCAGGACGTTTGCAACTTCCATTGACAAGCCCTAGCTTGTTCTTCGCCATGAGGGAGACTTCGACGGAGCGCTTCCAGTGGCCATAATTCCTCTCGTTCAGCAGGCTTGTAGCAAGCATGTAGTTTGGAGGTTCCGAGTGGTGTAGATACAGCTCATTCGCCAGCAGATTTCTCATTTCTTCTCTGATTTGTTCATCTCGGGCCATAATGACTCGTTCTCTGTTTTCAGTTTCAAGCTGTGCACGGATCTCTGCCTCGAGCCTAGCTCGAGCTTCAATTTCTTCTTGAGAGGTCGTCATTTCAAAGACGTGGCTCTGATACCATGATAGTTTTCATCACTCAACAGTAGGAAAGAATTTAAGTGGGTTAAATTGAATCAAATAGTGAGCTTGACAGGGAAGAGTAAAGAAGGAGAGAAGGGAAGAGGCAAAGCGGCGCTGCATTCATTCATCTCAGTGGGTTCTTACAAAATGTCAAAACCTAGAATCCAAAAACCTAGAAAGCAAGTTTTTATATGTAAAGGAGAATGACATGTAATGTGGTTCATTTAGAAGAGGTCCCAGCTTCATTGCCAGCATGGATGGTGCTTTGTCTTTTTGTGTTCAACAAAGAACAAAGGCGGCTTCGGAGGCATTGTCGAGCCTCAGAGGAGATCTTGCGACATTAGTGCGAGGAACACGCTCTCTGGAAGAATAAAAATCGCAGAGAGTGAGAACGGCGGGTTTCGAGTTCAACTTTCGAGCGTTAGAGGAAGGCGAGATTTTGAGGCGGGGAGAGAGATGAGAGTTCTCAGATCTAGATCTGAGAAAAAAAGAAGAGGAGAGAGAAAGGGGGAAAGAGAAAATACCTTTTATACCGATTAATTACTCCCCTTTTTTTAGAAGGGGTCTAATTAGTTTACAAATGTTTTAGAATGGCACTCCGGACCTCTTTCTCTCGAAGAAAAAAGACTCAAATTAAAGAAACACACACTCTCACATTGAGCTATTGTGTGGGACTCAGACATTAACATGTTGTTTATGGTCATGAGAAAGGAATCAAAAACCAACAAGAACCCTATTCGACCTCACTTCTCTCCATGAACCTATTCGTCTCCCTACGACTTTTTCCACCCCATTGACCTAGTTTTACTCCAATATTCATTCCTTTCCCCGATCCCTGGTCACTTGACTCTCAACAAGCAACAAATCGTGAACAAAAGACTAGAAAGGAAAGCAAACCGGAGAGGAAAGCAAAAACAGACACATAGAACAACAATGCAAACAAGAGACGAAAGCTAACTCGTACGGACGGGACTACAGCGCTTGGATGCCGTGGAGGGGTTGTCGTCACCGGTCGCCGTGGACGAGAGCGGCCGAGAATGGATTTGGGAGTTGGGGGTTTGCGGGTTTAGGGGTTTGCGGGTTTGGGGGTTGGGGTTTGAGAGAGCTGAGAGTGTTCGATAATGGATTTGCGGGTTTGGACGAGAGACGAAAGGGTTTTGTTTTTTTAGCAAGAGAGGGTTTTGTTTTAATTTTCATATGGCGCCCTTATGTTTACATTTTATTAACATACGTGCCTAATTTTACGTACATGTTTGCGCCAATTTTTTAGGAATACAATACCATTACATTTGTTATATCTGTCGTTGCATTTGTTAATATTTTTCACTTTTTTTTTTATAGCCATTACATTTGCTATGAAGATGTGTTACAATAGAAAACTCCCGTTAAAATTAATCGTTACCATAGATAGTACCATTACATATGTTAATAAAGTGTTACAGTATGTTATCTACTGTAACACCTAAAAAAACCATTACAAATTTTTATGTTACACCTGCCCTTAAATCTAGTAGTGCACCCTTATACTCTAGCTCCTCCCATCACCTCTTTCTTCTAATTCAAGCCCCTCCCGCAACACCCATCTTAATCTCAATCTCCTCCTCGTTTCATCGGTCCCTGGAATCACATACGCCTCTATGGCAAAAGTCGAAGATAATCAAGAGGTGCAAGGGATTAAGTTATATGGAAAAACCATAGTCTTACAAGCCAAAGAAGAGGCAACAAAAAGCGTTTCCCATGCCAACAAGAGCGGTGCTCAAACGAGCTTAGAAAAGAGGCCGGATACGGTCATTCCATGCCCTAGATGCAAGAGCATGGAGACCAAGTTTTTTTACTTCAATAACTACAATGTGAACCAACCCCGACATTTCTGCAGGGGATGCCAAAGATACTGGACGACCGGTGGAGCCCTTCGTAACGTCCCGGTTGGCGCAGGATGTCGAAGGGCCAAGATGCCCGTGTTGGGATAGTGATTAATCTCAATAACGATCTCAAGTAGTTTTGATGATAACTGAACACTTGTGAAGTGTTTAATGTGTTTGCTAATTGTTTTAGGATCAATTAGGATTAATCGAGCAAGAAACAAAAGCAGGAACAACCAAGGGAACAATAGAATAGCTGAAGAGCTCGTTGATTCCTGATGGGAACAACATGGGATCAACGCAAAGGCCTGAAGCTATTTATGGAAGGATGGATCAACGCGTGATCTGTGCACTATATAAGGAAACACGCGTGGATGGATCGGTTGAATCAAATAACGTGTCTTATAAAGATTTGTGAGATATGTTAGTTTGAGAAAGATTTTATCTTATTCCCTAAGATAAGATAAAATCTGATTTGGTTATATTTATATTTTTAGATAGAATCTTTCTAGCTATTAGTATAAATAGGAACCATGTACTAGATTAATTTCGAACCAAGCATAAAGAGTGCAATTGAGGAAGAAGACACACGGAGACTTTAATCTAGTTGTGTACGGAGATTAAAGGTGTGGGTCGAGTTTTCTTTGTCAAGTTACAAGGGGTGTTCGACGCTGAGGGATCGAAGTATGCTTAATATGAGTTGTGTACACGTAAGACTAAAATCTGCGTTTGTAAGTTCACACTTGATTAATAAGAATTGCAAATTTGATTTGGAATTGCTTATGTTCTTCCTCGCTACTTGTTTGTTTAATTTCCGTTGCCCAGTTCGTTGATCCCTCAGAAGGATCAACGTCTGTATTCAAACACACGTAGATCCTACAATTGGTATCAGAGCCTGCGTGCTCTAGGTTGTGTGTGTTTACAAACAGGTAATAAAAGATGAGTTCTTTGAATGAGAAATCATACTGCAATAATCACAATGATGAAAGAAGGAACCTAAGGAATGTCACTTGCTACAAGTATCGTGAGAAGGGTCATTATGCTCATTCGTGCACAAAGGGAGATCATGGTGAAAATTCTAACATCCACAACAAAGTCTGCATGGCAACTTAGCACAATCTTGATGATGAAGAATCTGAATCTATGATTGATCCCAACATGTGCTTAATGGCTATGCCTTCATAGGATTCTTAATTCCTTTATTCTTTGAAAGACCTGACTAAAGATAGCTTGATTAAGATAATCATTGAGTTGCATAATGAAAACATTGATGTGCAAGTTGAGTTTTCAAAAGTTAATCCTTGTAAAGCATGTCCAGACTTAGAAATCAAGATTCTTAACATGTCAAAAACTATTAATGACTTGAATGATGGAATTGTGGCCTTAACTGTTGAAAAAGATGATCTGTCTAAGAAACTAGAAAAATTTAAGGGTAAAGGTGAACTTGTTGATATAGGTCCTACTTTTGTTCCCTAGAGGTTTGGGATAGGCTACACATGTGATAAAGAGAAAGATGGGGCTCATAAGAACTTTGATGCTGCTGAGCTATATGAACAACGTGGTAGGGAACTACAACGGCTTAAGGATAAGAACTTGCATCTGTCTAAAAGGATTCAAGTTTCAAGGCAAGGGGAAGAGAAAACTCAAAAGGAAGATTTTGAGTGGTATGTAGGTCAACCTGCTCATCTATACTACCTATAGTATAAAGCGGAGACAATGTTTTCACAAAAAATTGCGCTACATGTCACATTTATAATAAAATAATCAGTTGGGTCCTTATTCATAAAATTAAGGTAATTATAATCTCATATAATCTTATCCCGTAAAAAAATGCTCAAAAATTATGAATTATCCTAAAAATTATAAATTATCTCTTACTAAGAATTAGTTGTAATCTCCTAACAGATTCATTTTTAATAAAACATGATATTTATCATAAAGTATTTTTTGAATAAATCCAAATTATTTATATTATGAGTTCATTTACCATCATTGGTAAAAAATACTAATCACAATAGGAAATTAAAATTTAGTAGGTAGAAAATTAGGAAATAAAGATATATTCTAATTATTTATTTTTTTTAATCCGAATTTTATTTCAAAATTATAAAGATTAAGATAAAATCGACAAATATAACTATAAGATTATTTTTTTGGAATTTTTTTATAATTTTGAAATAAAATTCTTATTACTAATAATTAGACTATATCGATATTTCATAATTTCCTATCTACTAAATTTAAATTTCTTATCTTTTCAAACAACCATTGAAGATAAAATCATGTAACAATCTTTAAAGCCGTATCTACATCTATATCTAAAAGATTAATTTCTATTGAACAATATACCTATATTCATTCTTATTGAAGAAGTTCATGAACCATATCTATATTAAATCAGGTTTATAATCACAATACCCGTACATGACACGGGGGTTAAACTAGTTAGATGCTTATAAAGAAATCAAAGGGAAATAAACCTAGAGATCTTAACAAGGATAGGATCAACCAGAGGAGAATTCAAAAGTCTCATCCTAAGTACCATATGGGAGCTTACTTCTTTACTTGCTGGTATTGTGGTGATGGGGGGCACAGGAAGGTAGATTACGAGAAAAGAAAGTGTCAATCTGAAGAGAATAGACATAGGAACAACAATGTTAGTACATCAGGGAGTCCCCAGGAACAATGCTCCTAGGTCTCTTAGGAACTTTCAGCGTGCTAAACAAGGGTCGCCTAGAATCAAGAAAAATGTTTCTAAAATGCTTGCAATATTGTGAATTTGCTTGATTTCTATGAAGCTAGTCCCAGGGAACAAAGAAAATTTTGTTATCTTGCCTGGCCTGGTCAAGCAAAGCTTGCCTGGGTCGTTAAGGACTAATCTTGTAAATGCAGATCGTTGTGAGTGAGGAGAACAGGTGGTACTTTGATAGTGGATGCTCGTGCCACATGACCGGTAAACGTGATAACCTCAACTCACTCGACATAAGTGTTAAGGGATCAGTTTCCTTTGGCAACAAGAATGAAGGCAAAATCTTAGGGAGTCGTGCAGTAAGGATTAATAATAGTGTGCAAGTGCAAGATGTGAAATTGGTGAACAATCTTGGATTCAACCTGCTTAGCATTGCCCAAATTTGTGATCAAGGAGATAATGAAGTGATTTTCTCATCCAAGGAGTGTCTTGTCAAAGACATGAAAAGTGGTGAAGTGGTGCTTAAGTGGTGAAGTGGGACACAAGCTAGGTGCAATCAGGTCGGACCATGGGACAGAGTTTGAGAATTCGTTGTTCCTACAATTCTATAAGACCAATGGGGTTTCTCATAACTTCTCTGCTCCCCACACACCTCAACAGAATGGAGTAGTGGAGCGCAAAAACAAGACCTTATTGGAGGATATGTCCAAGACCATGTTGATTGATAGTGGACTTCCTCAAGTCTACTGGACCGAGGCCGTCAACACGGCTTGCTATATCCTTAACAGGGCTATGATTCCTCCAATTCTTTTGAAAATTTCTTATGAATTGCTTAGGGGACGAAAACCCTTTGCACACTTGCGAGTCTTTGGTTGCAGGAGCTTTATGCATAATAATGGCAAGGATGCTCTCGGGAAGTTTGATCTCAGGAGTGATGAAGCCATATTTCTGGGATATGCACTAGATAGCAAGGCGCACAGGGTTTTCAACAAGAGAATAAGGAAGATGGAGGAAAGCATTCATGTGGTCTCTGATGAAAAGACCATGGCTGGAAATCATCATGATTCTTCTCTTGATCCCGTGATCAGTTTACAAAAGGAGGACTCAGATGAAGAAGATGAAGCACCAAGATGCACAGGTGGCGATAGAGGAAACTGAAATGCTGATAACTCCACAGGATCAAATGATGATTCCCCAAATGATGATGACAGTGATTCTACAGGATTCAAGCCATCATTATGAGGAGATCCAGATGCCTCCTCTCCTGATCCAATTCTTGATCCTTCTTCCACTAACGTTGAGGACGGTTCTCAAGTTGAGGGGGAACATCCAGGTGATGAGGTTCCTGAAGGATCAAACCAAGTCAGGACCTATCATAAAAAATCAGCACATCCTCTTGATGATCCACTCACTCCATTGGATAAGCAAGGTGTAAGTACTCGTTCCCATCGTTGAAATTTCTTTGCTTTCCATGCGTTTATCTCACTTGTAGAACCCAAGAGGATCGATGAAGCTCTTTGTGATCCGAATTGGGTGGTGGCAATGCAAGACGAGTTGAACTAGTTTGTGAGGAACAAGGTGTGGGAACTGGTACTAAGGCCAAAACACAAGAAGGCAATTGGAACCAAATGGGTTTTTAGGAACAAACTTGATGATTCTAGAGCTGTGGTGAGGAACAAGGCGAGACATGTTGCCAAGGGATACAATCAACAGGAAGGGATCGACTACGACGAAACCTATGCTCTTATTGTGAGGATCGAGGCAATTCGACTTTTCATCGCTTATGCAACTCATAAAGGGTTCAAACTGTTCCAAATGGATGTGAAGACGACGTTCTTAAATGGGATCCTCCAAGAAGAAGTGTATGTGGAGCAACCTCCAAGATTCGAAGAGGTTGATTGTCCTGACCAGCTTGACAAGGCGTTTTATGGGCTTAAGCACGCTCCCAGGGCTTGGTATGATATGTTCACTCAATTCCTTTTGGCGAATGGGTATAGACGTGATGCAATCGACAAAACGGTGTTCTTCCTAGAACAACGAGGTGAGATCCTTGTGGTTCAAGTATATGTTGATGATATTATTTTTGGTTCCACTAACGCTGCCCTTGTAGACTAATTCAAAACTCTTATGCGTATTGAATTCGACATAAGTATGATAGGGGAGCTCTCGTTCTTCCTTGGGCTTCAAATCACTTAAGAGAAGGAGGGAACCAAGATCCATCAACAAAAATACATCAAGGAAATGCTCAAGAAGTTTGGTATGGAAAACATTAAACCCATTGATGCCCCTATTTCTCCTAACACTCGTTTAGATGCAGATGCAGGTGGGATCAGTGTTGATCAAAAGACGTATCGAGGAATGATTGGTTCCTTGTTATAGTTAACGGATAGCTGACCATATATTGTGTTTAGTGTTTGTCTTTGTATCAGATTTTAGGCAAATTCATAGGAATCACATCTCAAGGAGGTGAAAAGGATTCTTCGATATCTCAAGGGGACCGACAAACTTTGTCTATGGTA
This sequence comes from Polygonum maritimum, assembly GCA_963924305.1. Taxonomy (NCBI): domain Eukaryota; kingdom Viridiplantae; phylum Streptophyta; class Magnoliopsida; order Caryophyllales; family Polygonaceae; genus Polygonum; species Polygonum maritimum. The sequence goes on from OZ002734.1 coordinate 26,519,242, forward strand.
TCCTAGGATCTTCGAGTTTGATCTCTTGGGCTACACAGATGCTGATTATGCTGGGCACATAGTAGATCACAAAAGTACTTTGGGGATGGCTCAATTCATAGGTCCCTGTCTTGTTTCTTCGGGATCTAAGAAGCAAAACACGGTTGTCTTGTCCACGACCGAAGCTGAGAATGTCGCGCCCGCAGCTTATTGTTCCCATGTGCTTTGGCTAAAACAACAATTGGAGGATTATGGTATGTCTCTTGGAACTAATAACATACGTTGTGATAACATAACACTAGTGCGATAGATATTTCCAAGAACCTTTGTTCATCACTCTCGTACTAAACATATTAAGATTCGACATAATTTCTTACGAGACAATGTTGATAAAGGTTCTTGGAAATATCTTTGAGCACCTGAGGATACTCTTAGGCATGATCACCATGAAGTATTCAAGTCCCAGTCCTCTATTCCCTCAATGATTAGCTAAAATAACTCTTTGATCTAGGGAGAACAACACTGATAAGTGATACCTTCTTGACTATATGTGTTCATGATGATTTACTTGTTTTGGTTATTGTTCTTTGACGCTTTCAATTGAAAATTTGAGATATCATTATTTGAAACATGAAAACTCTTACTTTGATCCCAAAATGACTAACTTGATCTTGTTATCCCTCGTTATAAGCCGATATGGTAGTTAGTCATAAGCCATCCTAAGCCTTGATCAAGGTAAATGTTACCTATGAACCTAATACTCTTGATACCTTATTTTACGGGATTTACTTATCTGGATCAATTGACTCTCCCTGCCATGTTTGTTTATTTGTTTTGGGTATGCTTGATATTTTTTTATACACCCTATATGTTATCCAAAACTGGTCTTTTTATTCCATTCATGGTGGTAGTAAAGATTATTGATCTCGAAGCTCAAGAAAAGAGGAGATTTGTTGACTGCTCGGTACCACAAGATTATTGATCGTTTTCAATTGCAATAAGGAGAACTTTGATGGAGGAGATAATTGCAAAGAAGGAGATAAGTGTTGCAAAATCTAAAAGGAGAAGTTGGGTGCTCAATTAAAAAGTTGGAGATCGATCCCTCTGTATCGGAAGAAGAAAAAGAAAGAAAAAAGATGAGATGAGATTAAAAAAAAAAGGATACATGGATGAATTGGAGATGGAGTTCAAGTACTCAGATTCTTGAAATTGAAGAAGATGAATGATACCATGTAAGTTCTTCTCAATCGTTTTCTGAGCAAAGAAGGGAATAATATCTCTAATCCTGAATCATGAGTGGAACCCCTTTCTTGATCCCCAACCCTAATATAAAACCTGATGTTTCTGAGTGTTTGATTTTTCTATTTTTATGTCTTCTTATTTTGAATATCTCAGGACCTAACTGTTTGTTGCTCCTTGGCTATGTAATCCAAACTTATAATTATTGAATGAATTCTTACTTTCCTTGATGTGTTATGTGATTAAGTGTTAAAAAGTTTCATTAAGGATTAAATTGAGTTATTTGATGATGCCAAAAGCGGGAAGTTAAAAAATTGTAGAGATGCGACTAGTTCGTGGTGCAGAAGGATCAACCACATGCTAAGGGAAAATTACACTAACTGGTAAGTAGGTACTACGAAGGTCCTACTCAGGGGGAATTCTTACACCTTGCTATTACTTACATTCGTTTTATGTTAAATTTTCCCAAGTGTTTGTCATCATCAAAAAAAGGAAAATTGTTGGGATAGTGATTGATCCTAATAACGATCTCAAGTAGTTTTGATGATGATTGAACACTTGTGAAGTGTTTAATGTGTTTGCTAATTGTTTCAGGATCAATTAAGATTAATTGAGTAGGAAACAAAAGTAGGAACAACCAAGGGAACAAGAGAATAGCTAAAGAGCTCGCTGATTCCTGATGGGAACAACATGGGATCAACGCAAAGGCATGAATCTATTTATGGAAGGTTGGATCAACGCATGAGTTGTGCACTATATAAGGAAACACGCGTGGATGGATCAGTTGAATCAAATAACATGTCTTATGAAGATTTGTGAGATATGTTAGTTTGAGAAAGATTTTAACTTATTCCCTAAGATAAGATAAAATCTGATTTGATTATATTTATATTTTTAGATAGAATCTTTCTAACTATTAGTATAAATAGGCATCATGTACTAGATTAATTTCGAACCAAGCATAAAGAGTGCAACTGCTGAGTGCAATTGAGGAAGAAGACACACGGAGAGTTTAATCAGGTTGTATACGAAGATTAAAGGTGTGGGTCGAGTTTGCTTTGTCGAGTTACAAGGGGTGTTCAACGCCGAGGGATCAAAGTCTGGTTAATAGGAGTTATGTACACATAGGACTAAGATCTGCGTTTATAAGTTCACACTTGATTAATAAGAATTGCAAATTTTATTTGGAATTGCCTGTGTTCTTGTGCGTTACTTGTTTCTTTAATTTCCACTGCCCAGTTCGTTCATCCCTCAGAAGGATCAACGTCTGTTTTCTAATACATGTAGATCCTACAACCCGGTCGCCCAAGCATGCCCGGTGCATTCCCGAGAATCGTGTTTTTCATGTCTATGAAACCTACCAGTTTGACCAATTCGTGGATGGAGTGGCCTTGGAAGAGTATTGGGCCCACAATCATCGGGAGGAGGCCGGGATGTTTCATATGGTCAAACCAATTCGTGGATGGCGGAGGTTGTGGTGGTTTCAACCCTGATTTCCCGACCAAGAGAAGGAGGGATGTTTCATATGGTCAAACTAATTGTTGATAATTTCGATCTAGAGCTCTTTTTTTCCCTTGTTTTTCATTTTACTTGATAGTTTCAATCAGGGTGCGCTTATGACAAACCTGTTAATCAATTGTCTTATTATGTGGCTGATTAAGAAAGTCAACGATATGGTTGTAAGAGAATCATATAACTCTCAACTTACAAGAATTTAGTGTAAATATGTGCTCTCTCAGAGTACATTTATTGGCTAGCCAAACTTTTTGGCCATTGTAATATAATATTATATATTTTTCTCCCCTTTTTGTAAAAAATATTTAACTTTTTCCCATCTTCTTTCCTGGATGACACATGGTATCGTCTCAATGAAAGACCAAAAATTCATTTTGGTCATCATTATGACCGGTCTTCACATTTTTCATCCTCCTCTCTCTACATTTAATTATTGTTTATTAACTTTTTCCTCCTAATACCAAATCTTGGTCCACCGCTGCAAATGCTCAATATCCAAATATTCTATCTATTAAATAACTAGCCTAATCTTCTATAACTTCTATAAGGTGCTGCACTAAATAAATAGTTTGGATCACAGAAGGAAATTTTTCCTAGGTTTTCTCACGGCTTATCTATACTCCGTAATTACTTTTCTGAAAAATCTAAAATGACACATAAAATTGATCAAATTTAAAATGATAAAGCGATAATTATTTTCGATCATCAAAGAGGTTAGGTTCGAAGGGAATTTAAATTTTGTGACTCGAAATGGAAGTATTCTCTTGGCTAAATTTTATGACTCGAAATGGAGGAATGATGGAACAGCGGGGCCCGAGCCGGGCCGGGCCGCCACTAGGACGGGCCAAGGAACCGTGGCCCAAGCCCGACCCGGCAAATTACCGGGATGGGTTGGCCCACATAGGCCCGAGTGGGCTGGGAGCGGGCCGGTGTCGGGCCGGGCTGGACCGGGCTAACCCACACATACCAAGCAAAGTCGGGCCGATGGTTTATTTTTAAAAAATTACTTATCAAAATGCTTTATCACTTGTTCTTCTTTTCGATGATGCCAAAAGGGGGAAGTATAGTTTTGCAGAGATGTGTTCGTTTTTAGGTTATCATAGAAAGCATGTGTTTAGGGGGGATTTCAGCCAAGTCCAAAGGACGCTGGTTTGAGAATAAGCTAGGACGCACTTGAAAAATGATTTGCATGCCTACTTTCGTCAAAGGACGATAGAGTGTAGTTCTCCATGCTAAAAGCTTTATTTTTACGCACACCGTTTAAAGAGTTTGTCATCATCAAAAAGGGGGAAATTGTTTGGACGATATTAAGGACGCTAGTCATTAATATCTAACCAATAATGATCGTTTCTAGTTTTGATAATGACAAACTCAAAGGTATTTGATAAGTTGTCCAAGTGTTGATCTCAGGTAAGTTCAGAGGACACACATGAATGAAAAGGACAACAAGTGAACGAGAGTCCCTAAGCTGTAGGGACACACTCTAGCAGAACTTCCAAAGCTGAACAAATAATGGAGTCCCTGCAAAGATAGGACGGCGTCCTCATCTAGTAGGGACGCGCGCCAAAATATGGAAGAAGTTCAAAGTTCAAACCAAGGCCGCCCCAACATGATTACATCATAATCAGCCGTAGTCCTCAGAAGGAAGCTTCTTAAGTCTGGGCACGTGTGAACAATTCCAAAAATGTCGCTTTCCAGAAGATGGTCCCCTGACCACGCGGAGGCTTCCCAAGCATCAACAGAGTTGACTTCCTCAAGATGCAAATCGCACCGTTGAAGGAAGACGGCGGTTTCTGCAGAAGCTTCACAGGACGCTGGAGGACAAGATCCACTACCGCTATAAATACCCCCCAAGGGTTATGCATAGCGGTGTAGACTTTGAAGACTTTCTCTTGAGCTCACTCCCGAAGCATTCAAGTTCAAGAACGAATATCAAGAAGATCAAGTGAGCTTGAAGCGAGAGAAAGAAAGTCCAACCAAATCAAATCCCAACCAAACCATAAAAGTGTTAGAAAGTTAGTTTGTCTCTCACAACGTATAGTGAGAGACGTGAGTGTTTAACTGCCTTAGCTAAGAGAGTTAGGTTTCTTGTTAGGCTCAAAGGAGTGTTACTAGTGAGGCTAAGGACGCACGCTTAGCTTCGAGAATTGTAACGACTCGCCTAAGTTGTAAGGACTCTCTCTGAATAAGATAAGAACAACTATTCGAAAATCCTCCAACGGAGGTAGAGGTTTACCCATAAGACTAGTTGGTCTTAGTGGGGTTCCTCTATAAATACTCGAGTCCATTATCGTATTTGCTTTCCTGTCTAAGTCTTTTATTCCACTACACTTAAGGACGCCCTTAACCTAGTTAAGGACGCCCATTCTAACAGACTTACGATCCAACAATTGGTATCAGAGCAGGTGCTCTAGATTGTGTTTGAGTTGTAGGAAACATGGATATGGAACCTATAGGAATCTCAAGTGTGAAGCCTCCCCTCCTCACAGACGGGAACTTCAATAGATGAAAAACTAGATTTGAGAACTTCGTGTGGAGTCAAAACTACCAATCCTGGCTAGTGATATGAAATGAAGACCTAAAAGTCCCTCCTACCAAGGAAGGCAAAGAGGACGAATGGGGTGCCGAGGAGTTCAAACTCATTGAGACGAACGCCACGGCTATCTGTTTCTTACAGATGTCCCTTTGCGAAAGGGACGCTACTCGTGTGAGCAACCTATCAACCACTAAGCTCCAGTGGGAAGCTCTCGAGAAGTACCATGTTGGGACGCCTAAATGAAAGAGGACGTTCAATTGGAAGTTAAGAGGGACTTCTACAAATTCAAAATGCTTCCAAGTGAGACCATCACAGACTATTCATTCCGTTTTGAAGCATTATTGACCAAGTTGAAGAACTTGGGTGTAAAAGAAACGGAGATCACTCAAAGGATGAAAGTTCAAGTGTTGATCGATGGGCTCACGGGAGTTTGGAACTTCGATAGGATGACTTTCAAGGAAAACCAAGCCAATAAAGGACTGTCCATGGAGGAAATCTATGGAAAGTTCAAAGGGTACGAAGCTAGAAGGAATCAAGACTTGCTTGAAATGGGAAAGAGTCCACAAAATGAACTGGATTTGACTCTTGGAGTAAGGACGCCAGAGCACGAGAAATATCATCAAAGGCAAAAGGAACTGGCTTTGATGCATGAGGCCAAGACTCAAGAGCATCAAGAGAATCTTCGTCTTCAAGCTTGATAGAACGATAAGGGAAGTCAGAAGAACAAATTGCTGAAGAAGGCGAACTAGCGCTTTTGCACAAAATTCTTCATTCATGGGATAAAAGAGGCAAAGTCCCAAGGATAAAAATGCCGTACAAGAAGGAGAGTCCTAAGATGTCAAATGCTGAAATGAAGGAAGTACATGCTACAAGTGTAACAAGAAGGGTCACTTTGCAAGAATTGCAATTCAGGACTTTCAACGAAAGATCTCAAGAAGAAAGCCCTGATTGGTGCTTATGAGGCCGCATGGGACGACATCAACTCAGATGATGAAGAGCCATCCAACCAAGTGGCTTACATGGCCATGGAGGACGCTTCAGACTCTCCCAAGGATGCCTCTGATGCTGAACAAGAGGTAACTCACGATTCCATGATAAGTTCTCTAGACAAGTGTTCTAAGCCTAAGCTTATAAAACTCATCACTCAAGTCATGCAAGAAATGAACTTGAATCAGAAAATATTGTCGTTCAATGTGAAAATTGCATCACTGTGTCTTTTAAGCTAGAGTCCTCTCTAGAAGAAACAAAGTCCCTTAAAATTCAACTTGTGTGTCTCAAGCTAGAGAACGCTAATCTTAGGGATGAAGTAAAGGTTCTAGGAAAGAGTCATGTGACCGAAACCTTCAAACTTGTTGTTTTTGTCCCTGCTAAGAAAGGACTATGGTATGAATCTAGCTCAAAGAACTCCCTTCTTAGTGACTTCGAAGCTAGTAAAACAACAGAGCTAGAATTTGAGAGAGAAAAGACCAAGAACCTAGAAGAACGTATAAGAGTCCTTAAGAGTGGTGAAAAGGGAAAGAAGGACTATTATACAAACTCCACTAGTCACAAGATTTACAAGAAAATTGCTAAGGGAAAAGGTTCTACGGTGGTTGATCCCAAGAAAATGGAAGAGAATAGAATTCAACACCCTAACAAGAAATACTATCTTGGAAACTATTATAGGACGTGATGGCATTGTGGCAAGGGTGGTCACTACCAGTATGAGTCTGCTAAGTTAAAAGAGGATCTTGAGAATGGAAGAAAGGCGAGAAGTGGTAATAAGAACGCTAAGCCAAAATCTGCTGATAGGACGCATGCTAGTGTGCCTAATGCTAAAAATCAGTCCTCCAGGAAGCATGCTAGAAATAAAAATGATGTGAATGTGTATGATTATTTGCCCATAAGAGAGATGCACCCATGTAACGAACCAGGTAAGGGCCACCTTGCCTGGGTCGCAAAGAACTAACTCTCCTTTTGAGGTGGAAGTGATAGGAAGCCTGATCCGGCCTATTTTGTATGGCTTAACTCTTAGATTTTAGAGTATTATTGAGTGTGTTTAGGTTAGAGCTTGTGCTAATTGTAATACCTAGGCCGAAGACACAAGAATGCAAGATTCAAGAGTTTTAAGGCGTTTTGAGCTATGTGTGCGACATCACTTGCTTGCAAAGGCTATATTTGGAGCTACAGTGATCGGATTGAGGAGATTTCGGTGCCATTGAAAAGCTAACTCGAAGGGTTTCAGTTCTTATTTTTACACCGAAGTCAGATTCCAAGCCGAAGATGGTAAAAACAGCCTCCGAAGTGACGCTAGTGTTTTTGTCTCGATTCCGTGACCGCGGATTGTCCAACGCAACCGCGGTGGCTGCCCAGAGACGAAGTTCTTTTCTGTCAAGAAAGCGCGGGCGCAGTGGAGACGACGCGACCGCAGCGATGCCGGATCCGAGACGGGCCGAAGATCTATCTTCTTTCTATCTTCTTATCTTTCCTCTTTCCTTTTCTATCTTTTCTCCTTTCCTAATTAGATTAGGGGAGCATGTTCCCTGGGTCTATATAAGAAGGAGCCTCCCTAGGTTTTAGGTACCTTCTACCTTCTACCTCTTATCTTCTTTCTCAGCACCAATTCTCTCAATTAATTCTTTAGCTTAGTTTAGTTATGGAGAGCTAGTCTCCTTGGGTTTGTTTAAGAGAGAAGCTCTGATGTATGAACTCGTGAGGTTTTGGTAATTGATTTCTATCCTTTGGTTAATATTGATTCTCTTGTGCTTCATTATTATGAATGTTAATTGTTTCTCTAGGAGTAGCTAACCTATTGAATTGATTAACTTTCCACTGTTTGATTGGGTTTGGACCGTGGACAAAACTAATTTGTGAAAACAACTTAACCTAGACTTGTTGTCTATGCAACTAGGATTAAGAAGAGAATTGATTGTTTTATCTTGCAATTGACTCGTAGCTTGATTGTTTGATACTATATCCTGCATATCCTTGTTCTCTATGCTAATTCTAGGTTAAGCGTCCTTGCTTAGGGTTATAGAATTGCTTGGACCGTGGACTTGCGGTTATTAATGATCAAGATATGAATTAACCATAGGTGTGAATGAAATCAATGGATGAATCTATGATCGAGTGATTATTTCATGATTGGATCTTTTGAATGAACATGCTTCCTATCTATTTGTTTAATTGTTTGTTATTTGTTTCCTAGATTAGTTTAGTTTAATATCTCTTTGATTTCCCCCTTATCTTTGGTTGATAACAATTTTAATACTAGAAATCATAGTTCTCTTGAGTTCGACCCCTTACTTGCATACTATACTAGTTTGTAGTTTAGGTTATTCATCTTTGATCTTGGCACAACGACTTTAGCCGAGTCAAAGCCCGTGGATCATTGATTGTGGCGCCTCAAATCACATGACAGGAAGCCAGATCCATCTCACTTCTATCCAATCTAGTGCCACGGGAGGAACTGTCTCGTTTGGCAACAAGGGCAAAGGAAGAATCAAAGGGCCGGGCACCGTAAAACTGAATCAGTCTATTAAAGCATCCAATGTTAGTTTAGTTGAGGGACTTGGCTTCAATCTCCTTAGTGTCTCTCAAATTTGTGATCAAGGTGAAAACCTAGTCACATTTGACTCTAAGGAATTCCTAGTCACCAACAAGAAAACAAATAAAGTCATTCTCAAAGGAACTCGTGAAAACAATGTCTACATCTTCAACCAAAAGTTCAAGCCTGCATCCAAGTTGTGCTTGTCTGTCTCTGCTATGGACGCCGATCTCTGGCATCGACGTCTTGGTCATGCTGGACCCAGCACCATCTTCAAACTTCACCAATGAGAGCTTGTGAGAGGAATTCACCGAATTGATCCTGAACAAATTGAACAAAGTGCGGCATGCATCAAGGGGAAGCAAATAAGATCATCTTTCAAATCCAAAAATGAAGTGAGCACAAAGAAGCCATTAGAACTCCTTCATATGGATTTGTGTGGACCCATGAAGACTCAAAGCTATGGTGGAAAGAGGTACATGTATGTTATTATAGATGATTTTTTCAGATTCACTTGGGTTCTTTTCTTAGTGTCAAAAGCAGAAGCTTTCCAGAAGTTTAAGATCTTCATCAAGCAAGTAGAAGTTGCTCTTGGGACGCGTCTAAAATCTCTAAGGTCAGATCATGGGACGGAGTTCAAAAACTCAAAGTTCCTTGATTTCTGTGACCTACAAGGAGTCTCCCACAACTTCTCTTGTCCTCGAACTCCTCGGCAAAATGACGTTGTTGAAAGAAAAAATAGGACGCTGGAGGACATGGTAAGGACGATGCTCTTGGCAAGCGGCGTCCCCAAACACTTTTGGGCTGAAGACGTTGCCACAACAACTTATATCATTAATCGAGCTATGATTCGTCCCTTGCTAAAGAAGACGTCCTATGAACTACTCAATGGAAGGAAGCCAAACATTTCTCACCTCAAAGTCTTTGGGTGCAAATGCTTCATCCACCACAACGGCAAAGACAACATTGGCAAGTTCGATGCTAGGAGCGATGAAGGAATATTCCTTGAATACTCCCTCACAAGCAAAGCCTATAGAGTCTTCAACAAAAGGATTCTTTAGCTTGAGGAAAATATTCATGTGGTGTTCAAGGAGAATTCATCTCACAAGAAAGAACCAAGTAAGAAAGAACGTCGTTCCTCTCCTAAAGATAATGAAGAAGAAGAACCATGCTGGTCCTCTGGAAAATACTATGTTCCTAGGAACGCCCCTGAAAACCGTGACGAAGTTTCTATGGGAGTCCCTAGCAAACAGCAAGAGCCCTCTCAAACTTGGTCGCTAAATCAAGAGGATGTCGTTGAGTCAAGTCAACAAGAAAAACAAAGGCAAAGTGTGGACGCTCATTCTGAGGGGGAACACACTGAGGCTATTAATGAAGAAGACGGTTTCGACTCCGATGATTCTGAGTGGACGGATCCTAGGTGTACTCCTGGAAGGGACGCCACCCATAAAGGATCCAACCTTTTGAGATATCATCCAACGGATCAAATCATCTCAGATATTTCCAAGGGAGTCCAAACCAGATCAGTTGCAAATCAGTCCTAAAGTGCTAATATGGCGTTCTGTGCATTCAATGCCTTTATGTCCTTAATTAAACCTAAGAACATAAAGGAAGCACTTCAGGACGCTGACTGGATCCAAGCTATGCAAGAAGAACTCAATCAATTTGAAAGAAACAAAGTTTGGACCCTCGTCCTTTTACTCGGCTAAAGTCGTCGTGCCAAAATCAAAGATAAATAACCCAAACAAACAAACTAGTATAGTAACCAAGTAAGGGGTCGAACCCAAGAGAACTTAAGGCTTCTAGTATTAATACCATTATCAACCAAAGATAAGGGGGGATTGAAGAGAGAAATCTAAACTAATCTAAACTAAGAAACAAATATCAAACAAACAAACAAATATGGGAGATAGGTTCATTCAAAAGATCCACTCTTTAATAATCACTCGATCATAGATTCATCCATTGATTTCATTCACACCTATGGTTATTCCTATCCTGATCATTAATAATCGCAAGTCCACGGTCCAAGCAATTCTATAACCCTAGGCAAGGACGCTTAACCTAGAATTAGCATAGAGAACAAGGATATGCAGGATATAATATCAAACAATCAAGCTACGAGTCAATTGCAAGATAAAACAATCAATTCTCTCTCTTAATCCTAGTCCACGGTCCTAGAATCAAGTTGTCTTCTAGAAAAGAGATGCTCACACAGACAATGAAATAAATCAATTCAGACTATAGAACAATGATAATTCAACAAGTTGGCCAGGCTCAAAGAATCATGCAAAGCTCATGGAATTAAGCACAAAGAGAAGAGATATTAACCAAAGGATAGAAATTAATTACCAAAATCTCACGAGTTCATGCATTAGAGCTTCTCCCTTGAACAAACCCAAGGAGACTAGCTCTCCATAACTAAACTAAAAACCTAATTGAATTATGAATTGGAATGTGAAATCTGAATAAAACCTAAGGCAGACCCCTCCTTATATAGACCCAGGGAACATGCTCCCCTAATCTAATTAGGAATGGAGAAAAGATAGAAAAGGAAAGAGAAAAGATAAGAAGATAGAAAGAAGATAGATCTTCGGCCCGCTTCGGATCCGGCATCACCGCGGTCGCGTCGCTCCCACTGCGCCCGCGGTTTTAGGACAGAGAAGAACAACTTGTCTCGGCGGCCACCGCGGTCGCGTCGGCCAGGCCGCGGTCGCGGTATCTCGACAGAATCGCTAGTGTCAATTCGGAGACTGTTTTGACCATCTTCGGCTTGGAATCTGACTTCGGTGTAAAACGATGAATTGAAGCCCTTGAAGTTAGCTTTCCAATGGCACCGGAATCAATTCAATCCGACCTCTGTAGCTCAAGATATAGCCTTCTCAAGCAAGTGGTGTCGCGCAGACAGCTCAAAACGCCTTAGAACTCTTGATTCTTGCATCCTTGTGTCTTCGGCCTAGATATTACAATTACGCACAAACTCTAACCTAAGCACACTCAATAAAGCCCTAAAATACAAGAGTTAACCTATACAAAATAGAGCAAATCATCCTTCGTCCTAAAAACAAAAACATTATAGGGACGAGGTGGGTCTATAGAAACAAGCTTGATGAGAGTGGCAGAGTGTCAAGAAACAAAGCAAGGCTTGTGGCTCAAGGCTATAGGCAAGAGGAAGGGATCGATTACGATGAGACCTTCGCTCCTGTCGCTAGAATTGAAGCTATACGCCTCCTCATTGCCTTCCTCGCTCACAAGGGGTTCAAGCTCTTTCAAATGGATGTCAAGACGACCTTCCTCAAAGGCAAGCTAAAAGCTACTGGAGCAGTGCTCTTACCAGCACAAAATTCGATTGGCCAAATTCACAAGCAAATTCACAGAGCAAATTCAACAAGTCTACCAGATCAGTGAATTCTGCGGTTACTCAGTCATCTTTGCATGAGGAAGTTTCAGAGCTGAAGAATATGGTGAAGCAGCTCACAATGTCTGGTGGGAAACAGCAGGTTAAGGCATGTGGAATCTGCTTAGATGTTATGCACCCAACAGATGCTTGCCCTACACTCCAGGAGCCGCAAGCTGAAGTTAATGCAATGGGTGGATATGGTCCACAAAAGCAGAGATATGATCCCTTCTCTAACACTTACAATCCTGGATGGAGGGATCATCCCAGCCTTCGATATGGAAATCCCAATCAGCAGCAGCAGTACAATCAACAAGGTGGTCAACCTGCTTACAGGCCCCCTTTCAATCCGAAGCCTCAAGCACCTGCCTCAAACTCGATTTCAACAGAGGACATGATTCGGGCTCTTGCTCAGAGTGTGACTACGATACAAGGGTCCATGACCCAATTTCAGCAGGAGACCAAGTCAAGTGTCCAAAATTTGGAGAAGCAGGTGAGCCAAATTGCTAACGCTGTAAGCAAGTTGGAGGCCAAGGATTCTGGTAAACTGCCGTCTCAAACCGAGCTCAACCCGAGGCAGAATGTGAATGCTATAACTTTACGATGTGGTAAAGTGCTTGAAGATGCCCCGGGACAAGCTCATCATGCTATTCAAGAAGAGAAGTCCTTGGAAGAAGAGGACGCAGGAGAGAACTCCAATTCGGGTGTTCAGCTATGAAAACTCGGGCAAGACATTCAAAACGCGCCCGCGTTTTCCGGAACCAACCCGCGCTACGCCCCCTGGGAAGAATCCTCAGAAACGCGGGCAGGTACAAGCCAAAGCGTGCCCGCGTTTTCAAGTGGTAGCCCGCGCTTCTCCGCCTGAGCTTCAGGTCCCGAAACGCGGCCACCGACAAGCGAAAGCGCGCCCGAGTTCTCGAGCCAGCCCGCGCTTCCGATCGTAGAGGCGACTTCTCCCAAGTCTTCTCCCGAGTCTTCACCGACACCTCATATTTCACTTCCACCTTTTCCAAAGGCTCTCAAACGGACCCGAAAGCTTGAAACGACAAGGAGCTATTCGAGACATTTAGCAAGTGCGAGGTCAACATCCCGCTACTCAAACTCATCAAAAGTATTCCTCGCTATGCTAAGTTCTTGAAGGAGCTCTGCACAGTCAAGAGAACTCAAAAGCTAAAGGGACAACAGAAGGTCAAAGTGAGTGAACACATCTCAGCTGTGTTTCAAAGGCGTATGCCCAAGAAATGCGGAGATCCAAGTATGTTCACTATCCCATGTGTGATTGGTGAAACAAAAATTGATAAGCCCATGCTAGATTTGGGTGCTTCCATCAATGTTATCCCTTATTCTCTGTACAAATCTCTTGAGCTTGGACCTTTCCATGATACTAGAGTTGTGATCCAATTAGCTGATAGATCTAATGTGTATCCTAAGGGTATAGTTGAAGATGTGCTTGTTATGGTTGATAAATTGATTTTCCCTACTGACTTTTATGTGCTAGATATGGAACATGATAAGCATGCCTCACCTATTCTTTTGGGTAGACCTTTCTTGAAGACAGCTAATACTAGGATTGATGTTTGTAGTGGATCTCTCACCATGGAATTTGATGGGGAAAGGGTAGAGTACAATATCTATGATGCTATGAAATACCCTGCTGATGTGAACTCTTTGTGTGCAATTGATGTGATTGAACCTCTTGTTCAAGAAACCTTTAATGTGAATGGCATGCATGAGTTGCAATCTGCTCTTGAAAATTCTTTGGTGAACAACATGCTAGATTTTGAGCTTAATGCTAACCTGCAGGAAATTGTGGCTGAGTTGAACACTCACTATGAGCGTCCACTCTTACCACCGGGCTCCAAGCCCATGCTACTAACCTTGCCAAGCGAGCAGCTTGTTCCTTCTGTTGTGCAGGCCCCAATGATAGAGTTGAAGCAACTTCCAGATCATCTTAAATATGCCTTCCTAGGTGATGGAGAGACCTTACCGGTGATCATTTCTAACAAACTCACGAAGGATCAAGAACACCGGTTGATTGAGGTTTTGAGGGAGCATAAAACCGCCATAGGATGGACTATTGCAGACATAAAAGGAATTAGCCCCTCTACATGTATGCATAGAATCTTATTGGAGGAAGAAGCAAAGCCCTCAAGACAACCTCAAAGGAGGTTGAATCCGCCTATGATGGAGGTGGTGAAGAAGGAGGTTCTCAAACTTCTTCAAGCAGGCATGATATACCCCATCTCTGACAGTCAGTGGGTGGGCCCTACCCAAGTTGTTCCCAAGAAGGGCGGTATTACAGTCAAGGAGAACGAGCAAGGTGAATTGATTCCCACCAGGATCCAAACCGGATGGCGTGTGTGCATCGATTACCGCAAGCTCAATGCGGTTACTCGGAAGGATCACTTCCCCTTGCCCTTCATTGATCAAATGCTCGAGCGACTTGCTGGTCGCCCTTTCTATTGCTTTTTGGATGGATATTCCGGATATTTCCAAATAGCCATTGCACCCGAAGATCAATAGAAGACGACGTTCACTTGTCCGTTTGGTACTTTCGCATACCGAAGGATGCCATTTGGGTTGTGCAACGCGCCTGCCACTTTCCAAAGGTGTATGGTTAGTATCTTTTCCGAATACATAGAGCATTTCATTGAGGTTTTCATGGATGACTTCACCGTACATGGGGATGACTTTGATTCTTGTTTAAATCACTTGACACTTGTGCTTAAAAGATGTAAGGATACTAATCTTGTTCTAAATTCTGAAAAATGTCACTTCATGGTTGAACAAGGCATAGTATTAGGTCATATAGTGTCCGCTAGGGGTATTGAGGTCGATAAGGCAAAGATTGAAGTAATTCAATCCTTGCCTTATCCTACTAATGTTCGCGAAGTGCGTTCTTTTCTTGGCCATGTAGGTTTCTATCGCAGGTTCATTAAAGACTTTTCAAAGACAGCTTCACCTCTATGTGATTTACTCAAGAAGGAGACAGCCTTTGATTTTGGTGATGGGTGCAAGAAAGCTTTTGATGAGTTGAAATTGCGTCTCACCACCGCTCCTATTATCCAAGCCCCGGATTGGTCTCTACCCTTTGAGATCATGTGTGATGCAAGTGACTATGCAGTGGGGGCGGTATTGGGGCAAAAGGTTGGGAAGGCGTCCCATGTGATCCACTATGCCTCCATGACTCTGAATGAGGCGCAGAGGAACTACTACACCACCGAGAAGGAGTTATTGGCGGTAGTGTTTGCTTTGGAGAAATTTCGGTCCTACTTGCTAGGGACCAAGGTGATTGTCTACACCGATCATGCAGCCCTTCGTTACTTGTTGACAAAGAATGAAGCTAAGCCCCGATTGATACGATGGATCTTGTTGTTGAGTGAGTTCAACATTGAGATCAAGGACAAGAAGGGGGCTGAGAATGTCGTAGCGGATCACCTTAGTCGCTTGACATATGAAGGGGAGAGCGGTCTACAAGTTTCACCTATTCGAGAAGAGTTCCCGGATGATACCTTGTTCGCAGTGCGTGTTGTTCAGCCTTGGTATGCAGATTTGGTGAATTTTCTCGCTGCGGGTGAGCTTCCATCGGTCTTGACCAAAGCCCAAAGAGACAAGCTTAAGAGTGAAGCAAGTTACTATGTGTGGGATGATCCATATCTTTGGAAGCATTGCGCAGATCAGGTCATTCGTAGATGTCTTCCCGAGAATGAGGTAACCTCTGTTTTGACCTTTTGTCATTCATATGCTTGTGGGGGGCATTTTAGCGCTAGAAAGACTGCTAGGAAGGTGTTGGATGCAGGATTTTATTGGCCTACCATCTTTCGGGATGCAAACGCTTTTTGTAAATCCTGTGACCGATGCCAACGAGTCGGGAATATATCCCAGAAAGATGAGATGTCCCAATCTCCCATGATTTTTTGTGAAGTTTTTGACATTTGGGGCATTGATTTCATGGGACCTTTTCCTAACTCTTTTGGGAACTATTATATTTTGTAAGCGGTGGACTACGTTTCCAAGTGGGTGGAAGCGAAGGCCACCCGTACTGATGATTCCCGAGTTGTGGCAGATTTCTTGAAGACTCACATCTTTAACAGATTTGGGATCCCTAGAGCTTTGATTAGTGATAAAGGAACTCATTTCTGTAACAAGACGGTGAGTGCACTTTTGAGGAAGTACCATGTCACACACCGAGTCTCTACAGCGTACCACCCCCAAACAAATGGTCAAGCCGAGGTGTCCAACCGAGAGGTCAAGTCCATTCTTGAGAAGACGGTGTCACCAACCCGGAAGGATTGGAGTATCCGGTTAGATGATGCACTTTGGGCCTATAGGACAGCTTACTAAACACCGATTGGAATGTCTCCTTTTCGGTTGGTGTTTGGTAAGGCATGTCATCTTCCAGTGGAGATCCAACACAAAGCATATTGGGCGGTGAAGCATTGTAGCATGAAATTGGATGAGGCCGGTGCACTAAGGAAGCTACAGTTGCAGGAGCTAGAAGAGCTAAGGATGGAAGCCTATGACAATACCGCCATAAGAGAAGACCAAAGCTTGGCATGACAAACATATTTGGCGCAAGCACTTCAAAGTTGAAGACAAAGTTTTGTTATATCAATCTCGTCTTAAGCTTTTCCCAGGAAAACTGAGGTCGAGATGGACGGGACCATTCGTTGTGGCGCACACATATCCACATGGAGCGGTTGACGTCTACGATAGCACTACTCACTCCACCTTCAAAGTGAATGGCCAGATATTGAAGCCTTATTTCGATGGGTTTAGCAATGCTATACTTGACGAAACGGCTTTACAGGAGCCCGAGCCAGCAACTTGAGCAGCGGACCGTCGAGCTAACGACGTTAACCAAGCGCTTCTTGGGAGGCAACCCAAGCATTAGGATAGTTGTTTTTGATTTTTAGTATTAGCCTAGGATTAGTATAGGGTAGTTTTGTTTTGTTGTTTTGTTGTTTTGTTTCTTTGTGTGTTTTTGCAGCCGGCGTACAGGTCCAAAAGCGCGGTGTAGAGCCCCGAAAACGCACCCGCGTTTTCCAACCCCATACCGCGTTTCGCCTCCTAAAACTCAGGTCCAAAAGCGCGGGCAAGCAGGCAGAAGCGCGGCCGCGTTCTCGCGACAGCCCGCGCTTCCGTTCTCTCTCAGCAAACATTAAAACTCGGCCGGCCCCGTTCTTTTCCTCATTCTTCATCAGAAAACGCAGCTGAACTCCCTCCTTCACGCAAGAACGCGAGCCCCCCCCCCCCCTCAATTGTTGACCACCCCAAGCTCCAAACAACACCAAATCAAGTGATTCTTCTCCCTAATCCACTCCTCTTCATCAATCATCAAGTAATTCTTCTCTACTCTTCTCTTTTCCTTGATTAATTTGTGGTTTTTGAGCTTGAAATTCTAAACCTAGGTTTTGCCTAATCTCTCTAGATTTGTCAATTTCAACTCAAATTTGCATGATTAATCACTACTTGTTAGTTCCTTTGCATGATTCTAGCATGATTCCTTGATTTCCTTGCTTGTTCTTGTGAAATTTGGATTGTGATTGATTTTTGCCTAAACTAACCTAGGTAGTGGGGGAAGAGAGTGTTTGAGAGTATTATTTGCTTGATTATTGGATTGTTGTTGGATTGTTGTGGGATTGTCCTTGCCGGGACAAACAAATTTGCTTGTGGTGTTGTTTTGTTGATTTGTGGTGCAGGAACAGGTACAGAATGCCTCCTCGTCCAACAACCCGTAGAGGCTCGTCTAGAGCTTCATCTTCTCGTGCCCAGCCACAGTCCTCTCGCCCCAGTTCATCTTCTGCTCGCCCCCGGGCCCATCTCACTCTGCCTACGGTTGTAGGGGAGGTGACCCCATCTGATTTCGGGTTCAGTTTGAGCGACCCTGTGCACTTTGAGCGATTCAGGCTCCTCCGTAAACGCCCAATACATGCTCCTCGGTACTTGGATTGGGACTTTCTGGCAGAATTGGGGTTGAGGGATGAGCTTAGGAAATGTGAGATTGACCAGCACTTGAAATATTTTCTCCGACTTCAGCAGCCTGCATACAAGGGTCTTGTGTTGGAATTTCTGAGCACCCTGGACACACATATTCTTTCCGGGGCAAATTCCAAAGCGGGGGAGTGCACCTTCCAGCTTGGGGGAGTGGGAAGGAGAATCGCACTGAATGAGGTCAATGCAGCATTTGGGTTCTCTAGTTCTGGTGAGCAGGTGGAGAGATGGGAAAGCCAAGCTTATTGGCTCGGTGATTCTCAGTGGAAGAGTATGATAGGCAAGGAAGAGTACAAGGCCTCTAGAGCAAAAGCGTCTTCTCTTACACACCCTGTACTCCGTGTGCTGCAGCGCTATTATGCTCTTTCTATTACAGGAAGGGGAGAAGGAGAGGGTAATGCACCAAGGAAAGATGTGATGCTCTTGGCTGCATTCTTAGAGAGGAGGAGGGTGAACTATGGTGCGGTCCTTATGAACAATCTGGCTCACATCAGCAGGAAGGGTACAGGACCGATCACTATTGGAGCCCTTGTCACTGTTTTGGCTCAGTATTACCAGCTTGATTTGACTCGGTTTGGTGGGAGGATTGAGCCTGCACCGATGGATTTCGCTTTCTTCAACAAGATGGGTGCCCTGCATTTCCACTATGGTCACTATTACTGGACGATTGGAGACACCAAGAGGGTGATGCAGCTTCCGGATGCACAGAGAGTTGTCTTAGCCATCGGACGAGATCATCCTGCTACTTGGATGATCACTCCTTGGGATGGTTATCTCCCGCTTGAGGCAGTTGAGAGCCATCGGGGCAAGAGGCGTCGGGTGCAGAGGACTATTGAGGAGTCTGAGGAGGAGGCCACAGCTGATGATGATTCTGAGGGTGATGAGGATTTTATTGATGAGGAGGAGCTCGAGCCCGAGCTTGGTGATCAGGATGAGGATGCTGTTGCAGAGGATGTTCAGGGTGTGGGTGGTTATCCTCAGGGCCAGTTTGATCAGTTGGTGAGCATGATGGGAGGGCTCACCACACAGATGACTCAGTTCAGGGCCCATGTGCATCAGAGATTTGATTATCAGGAGCAGAGGATGGACCACTACCGGCAGTACCACGACGAGCAGCTTCATCAGCTTCACGCTCGCATGGATGGGTGGACTCAGGAGGGTGGATTCCCAGCGTATCAGTATTATCCATATCCGGGCTATCCACAGCAGTTCCCACCACCACCACCACCGGAGTAGATGCCACTTCCTTCCTATCTGGATGACTCGGTTAGTATTTTCTTCTTCTTTCTTTTCTTTTACATTGGGGACAATGTAAAGTTTAAGCTTGGGGGAGGGGATTATTGGTTGAGTCATCTCATCTTTGCATTCATATAGTTGCATTTGCATGTTTCAATTATAGTTTTGCATCGATTAAAATTGAAAAAAAAAATGGAAAAAATCAATCTAAAATCACAAAAAATTGAACAATTGAAAAATCTCAAAAATATTGCATTTTAGGAACCAAATTTCCCTACTTGTCCACTTGTCTCTCTAAGTTAAGAGTAGTATCTAACCCATGACTAGCTTGTTGGTTGAAGTTTCCTTAGATTGAAGCATGATTCTTAAGTTATTAATCTTGATTATAGGATTGAGCATGCATAAGAAGTTGAAATTTCGGATTGTTTATGAAGTTCTAGACATATATGCCTTGTGAGATTATTTTGAGCCTTTTATTGCATATTTGCATATTTTTTCTTGAGTGTATCGCTTTGATTGCTAGCTCTAGAACTTGCGTTTAGATATCTTTTTCAAGGCTACATTACATGATTTGAATGCATGACATTAAAATGATTGAGGCATTTTTATTAGCTCATTATATCCTTATCTACCTTATGCATGATCCTTTGTTTGATAGCCCAATTTTGAGCCTATAGCCTTATTTTGTAGCTCCACAAAAATTTTCCTAGCCTATATAAGCTTGACCCTTCCCGGGAATTAGAATTTAGCTAGGGTGTTTTTGTGTAGTTGGAGATGATTCTTGGGTGAGATGGTTGAAGAAAGGATTTGTGTTGAGTTGAAAGAAAGAAAAAAAGAGATAAGGAGTTGAAAAAAAAAATGATGAAAAGAAAAAAAAAAGTGTTTGATTGAGGTGAAATAAAAATGTGAAATCAAGTTGAAAAGCCTCAAGAGAGTTGAAAAAAAAAGAAGAAAAATGAGCAAAAGTGTATAAAGAAAGGTGAATCAAGTTGGTGAACATATGGAAGTGAAGTGGTTAAACTTTGGGTAGTTAGCTAGTTCTGTTCCCGGTTTTAGCACCACATGACCAAATATTTCCCTACCTACTTGTGTATACCTTGGCCCCATTACAACTCTTTGAAAAGTCCTCATGATTTTTGTTGTGTGTTTGATCATTCGTAGTGGAGATTTAGAACACTGATGCAAGCCTATGGTAGTCTAGTTTTCAGAGTTGATTTTGAGTGAAACACATGTCCTTAAACACTTGAGTGAAGAGTGCAAAACACATTACCTTGGTGAGGTCTAGAATGGATGAATGATTCGATTTTGAAAGCTTCTCATACATGTGTGCAATGATGTCTTGGTCAAGGTTTAGCTTTTTGATGAAATGTGGATTGACATTGAGATGGATGCTCTAACTTGCTAGTTGTGGTGTGATCTCGATTTTATTTCTTGCTTGAGGACAAGCAAGGTTCAAGCTTGGGGGAATTTGATAGAGCATATAAGTTGTAGTATTTAGGACATGTTTTGATTAGTTTTTCATGCATTTTTAGGTAGATTTTCCTTTATTTCGTAGTGTAGCCTTAGTGTTGGAAGTTTCAGAATCTACACTCGTTTGGTTGATATTTGCAGATATGAGGGATCGAGTGCCGGATCATGGTGATGGTGGACATGGAGGTGAGCTTGCAGGTGCCGAAGGGGTGTGCATGGATGGAGGCTAAGGAAGAAATCAAGTGCCCAAGTGATAGAGAGTCTCGAGCTTCAGGAGTGAAAACGCGGGCAAGACGGTAAAAGCGCGACCCCGCTTCAGAGCACCATACCGCGCTTTGACATCTGAGGATCAGGCTTGAAAACGCGGGAAAGCAAGCAAAGCGCGACCGCGCTTTGGTCCATGACCGTGTTTCTCTTCGCGTCAGCATAAAGTTGGATACTTTTGTATGGGCTTGGGCTTTTGGGCTGAAACTTGTTTTGGTTGTTATTTTTAGAAACCTCTTAGATATATTTTTGGATATTAGTTTCTAGGTTTATATTCTCATAACTCTTGACTTTGAGATTATTATGATTGTTGTTAGAGCTTGAGAAGAACAAGAATCCTTTGGAAGAATTGTAAGCTTTTCAATGTCTTTGAACAACTAAACCTCTTTTGCTTAACTAATTAATTGAAGTTGTGGATTAAGTATTATTGTGAGATTTGATTGTTCTTAATTTGCCTTGATTAGATTGTTTTCTCTATGCTTGATTGAATAAGTTTGATTTAGGGTTTTGTTAGATTGGCCATCTAATTGAATCTCTAGGTTGAATTACAACTAGATCTTTCTAATTACCGGTAGGTGTTAATTAGATCATAAGTAGAACTTTTAATCAATCTAGGACTGGTAGGACTAGTTGATTAGAGAAGAGAATTCATTCGCATGTTATTTGGATGTCTGGTTGCTCTGAATGCATGTTTCTATTGATACTTGAATCTTAATGCTGCTGTCAAATTGAATCTAGGAGGTCTCTTAGGTTATTTGATAATTAGGGTTGTTAGTACCGGTCGGGCTAATAACTAGAATTGAAGTAGGATTAATAATTCCATGAAGTTGGGTTATTAGCATTCCGCAATAGATTAGTCAAGGTAAAGAGAGAATTTTGATAATCAATGATCAATAATCGAATTCGCAATGGATATTAACTGGTTAAGCATACTTCTCTCATATTTGATAAATCATCTTAGCTTTGCATGTTCAATTTATTAGCTAGTAGAATAACACTCAAAAACCCCCCGTTTACATTCATCTGAGTATTCAAATTCAATACACAAAAACACAAGTCTCTGTGGGATCGTCCCTTACTTCCCTACTACGTTAGTTGGGTTGTTAGGTGTACTTTTATAGGTATTAAAGGCGACTAAAATACCGTTATCACCCTTCCTTATATAGACCCAGGGAACATGCTCCCC
This sequence comes from Polygonum maritimum, assembly GCA_963924305.1. Lineage (NCBI taxonomy): Eukaryota > Viridiplantae > Streptophyta > Magnoliopsida > Caryophyllales > Polygonaceae > Polygonum > Polygonum maritimum. The sequence continues at coordinate 26,541,584 of OZ002734.1, forward strand.
TAATCTAATTAGGAAAGGAAAAAAGATAGAAAAGGAAAGAGAAAAGATAAGAAGATAGAAAGAAGATAGATCTTCGGCCCGCTTCGGATCCGGCATCGCCGCGGTCGCGTCGCTCCCACCGCGCCCGCGGTTTTACGACAGAGAAGAACAACTTGTCTCGGCGGCCACCGCGGTCGCGTCGGCCAAGCCGCGGTCGCGGTATCTCGACAGAATCGCTGATGTCACTTCGGAGGCTGTTTTGACTATCTTCGGCTTGGAATCTGACTTCGGTGTAAAAAGATGAATTGAAGCCCTTGAAGTTAGCTTTCCAATGGCACCGGAATCAAGTCAATCCGACCTCTGTAGCTCAAGATATATCCTTCGCAAGAAAGTGGTGTCGCGCAGACAGCTCAAAACGCCTTAGAACTCTTGATTCTTGCATCCTTGTGTCTTCGGCCTAGATATTACATTTACGCACAAACTCTAACCTAAACACACTCAATAAAGCCCTAAAATACAAGAGTTAACCTATACAAAATAGAGCGAATCAAATTCCCCCATACTTAGATCTTGCTCGTCCTCGAGTAAGCTCAAAACAAATATAACAAATCGGCACATCTAAGATCTCAGGAAATACAAGGGAAGATAAAAACACTCAACTCACAACCCGAACCAAAAAATATAGAGAAATCATGAGCTTAAAACAATGAAGCTGAAACACACACCTCACAACAATGATAAGACACTCAAGCTCTAAAAACATGAAAGAGAGCAACCTAGGATCCACCCAAATCTAACAAGAAGCCCCAAAGTAGAATGAAATCCTAAACACTCCAATTTTACTGCTCAATTCTGCTTAGACGCCCTTTCGGGTTTTCACCTAATCGCTCTTTTCATTTTTCAAAAACTGTGCTTACAAATACTCACAACTCTCATGAACCTCATATTACCCCAGCCTAATGCTGGTCCGGGTTACCTGCTTATTACTTGAGCCGCCCTTTCGGGTTTTCGACTCATCCCAGGATTTCATATGCCTTTTTTCATTTTTTTTATGGCTTTTTCTATCTTTTTCTTTTCCTTTCTTTCTTTATTATGCAAAAAATACGGTGCAAGTGCTCCATGAAAAGAAGAAAATCAAAAACCTGAAGCAAATCTCTAACTAAGCTAACTAGGATAAGCGAATGCGAGTACTCTCTCCCCCATACTTAAATCCTTCATTGTCCTCAATGAAGTAAAGAGAAAGGATAGAAGCTAGAAGAAAGGTAATCAGAAGACTCACAAACGATGAAGAGTGGTGGAATGGAAGAACTCCTCAAAGGGTGTAGAAGAATGGACGAAAAGCTTTGGAATCACCATTCTGCAGGCCAACCGCGGGCGCGGGTGTACGGGCCGCGGGCGCGGTCGCGGCACTCGTGCAGGGACGGGGTCTTGACTTCGTCTCGAACAATGTAATGTGTAAACAACCTTCGTATCTTGGCTCGTCTCTTGAAAGATAGGCAAATACTTGAACTCGAGCCGTGGAGAAGAGAACTCTCCGGGGAACAAAGCTCCCCCATACTTAGGGTTTTACACATAGCCAAAAGAATGAAATTACAAAGGTGGATGGAAAGAAAATATAGAACGGGTGGAAAGATAGAAGATGGAATAGAATGGTATAGATAGATGGCAGATATAGAGATAGAATGGGACCAAAAGTCCTCTTTTTTTTCTTTCTCTTTTTTTTTTCTTTTTTTTTCTTTTTTTTTTCGAGACCACAACATCACCACCGCGGGCGCGGTTTGTGGACCGTGACCGCGATGTCTAGTACCTGTATGTCGGGAGTTTCTGTATTCGAAACGCGACCGCGGTTGCGCACCCGCGGGCGCAGTTCAAGCACAGAACGTTCTTTCGAACCTAGTACCTGCATGTTAGCCCGGTTTTTTTTATATAGTCAATAAAAATATTAATACTAGAAAGAAACCTAAGCTCCCCGGCAACGGCGCCAAAATTTGACTCGGCTAAAGTCGTCGTGCCAAAATCAAAGATAAATAACCCAAACAAACAAACTAGTATAGTAAGCAAGTAAGGAGTCGAACCCAAGAGAACTTAAGGCTTCTAGTATTAATACAATTATCAACCAAAGATAAGGGGGGATTGAAGAGAGAAATCTAAACTAATCTAAACTAAGAAACAAATATCAAACAAACAAACAAATATGGGAGATAGGTTCATTCAAAAGATCCACTCTTTAATAATCACTCGATCATAGATTCATCCATTGATTTCATTCACACCTATGGTTATTCCTATCCTGATCATTAATAATCGCAAGTCCACGGTCCAAGCAATTCTATAACCCTAGGTAAGGACGCTTAACCTAGAATTAGCATAGAGAACAAGGATATGCAGGATATAATATCAAACAATCAAGCTACGAGTCAATTGCAAGATAAAACAATCAATTCTCTCTCTTAATCCTAGTCCACAGTCCTAGAATCAAGTTGTCTTCTAGAAAAGAGATGCTCACACAGACAATGAAACAAATCAATTCAGACTATAGAACAATGATAATTCAACAAGTTGGCCAGGCTCAAAGAATCATGCAAAGCTCATGGAATTAAGCACAAAGAGAAGAGATATTAACCAAAGGATAGAAATCAATTACCAAACTCTCACGAGTTCATGCATTAGAGCTTCTCCCTTGAACAAACCCAAGGAGACTAGCTCTCCATAACTAAACTAAAAACCTAATTGAATTATGAATTGGAATGTGAAATCTGAATAAAACCTAAGGCAGACCCCTCCTTATATAGACCCAGGGAACATGCTCCCCTAATCTAATTAGGAATGGAGAAAAGATAGAAAAGGAAAGAGAAAAGATAAGAAGATAGAAAGAAGATAGATCTTCGGCCCGCTTCGGATCCGGCATCACCGCGGTCGCGTCGCTCCCACTGCGCCCGCGGTTTTAGGACAGAGAAGAACAACTTGTCTCGGCGGCCACCGCGGTCGCGTCGGCCAGGCCGCGGTCGCGGTATCTCGACAGAATCGCTAGTGTCAATTCGGAGACTGTTTTGACCATCTTCGGCTTGGAATCTGACTTCGGTGTAAAACGATGAATTGAAGCCCTTGAAGTTAGCTTTCCAATGGCACCGGAATCAATTCAATCCGACCTCTGTAGCTCAAGATATAGCCTTCTCAAGCAAGTGGTGTCGCGCAGACAGCTCAAAACGCCTTAGAACTCTTGATTCTTGCATCCTTGTGTCTTCGGCCTAGATATTACAATTACGCACAAACTCTAACCTAAGCACACTCAATAAAGCCCTAAAATACAAGAGTTAACCTATACAAAATAGAGCAAATCATCCTTCGTCCTAAAAACAAAAACATTATAGGGACGAGGTGGGTCTATAGAAACAAGCTTGATGAGAGTGGCAGAGTGTCAAGAAACAAAGCAAGGCTTGTGGCTCAAGGCTATAGGCAAGAGGAAGGGATCGATTACGATGAGACCTTCGCTCCTGTCGCTAGAATTGAAGCTATACGCCTCCTCATTGCCTTCCTCGCTCACAAGGGGTTCAAGCTCTTTCAAATGGATGTCAAGACGACCTTCCTCAAAGGCAAGCTAAAAGCTACTGGAGCAGTGCTCTTACCAGCACAAAATTCGATTGGCCAAATTCACAAGCAAATTCACAGAGCAATACGTAATCACAAGCAATGCGGACAAAATCACAAATAAATCACAAGCGTTTACCTATACGTAATCTCTCTAGTGAACGCTCTGGTCATGTAGACGACGTGGTCGAGCGACTGGAGCAGTGCTCTTACGGACTCCTCCTCCCTCCTCCGAGCTTGAAATACCTCAGCAGAAACCCCTTTCTCAGCAACGGCTCCCCTTGGAGCGAGAAGAGCAAGAGCGGCGCGGAGAACTCGTCGGAGGACGTGTCGGAGACAGAGGAGATGCCGAAGTACTCGGCGACGGGCATGAGGACTCGAGTCAGATCTAAAGGGTGGCGGATCTGCTGGTGCGCGACTTCGAATGGGGCTTTTCGAAGCCATATCTGGATCCACATCGCATTACCCAGATCTGGCCCTGATCTAAACGGCCACGAGAGGAGAGGCGTAAGGAGAGCCCAGATCTGGCCATCGACGTTCACTAGAGAGAGAGCTTGAACGGAGAGCGGCTTCCATGGCGACGGTGAGAAGGAGTTCGAGCAAATCCGGGAAACCTAGATCTGGAAAATAGAGAGAAGGGAAAGAGTTCAGGAGAGAGAAAAGAGAAAGGGAGAGAGAGAAAAATATGAAAAATAAGGCTTTTATATTATTTGAAGTGACTATTTAGTGAATAATTTTTAAAAAGAAGTTACCTACCACAAAAACTACACAAAACCGCATGATATACACACTTATGTTGTATATTTAGATGGGGTTTTAGCATACATTTAGTCATGTTTTAGGTGCTAAAAATGGAGTTTGGAGCGTTAAACAAGGAAGAGTCGAGGTACAGTGAAGACCACTTGAAGCTGAAGTGAAGAAAACATGATTTGTGGGAGGCGGGGACCGCTGCCCCATAGGCGGCGCCCGCTGCCAGTGCCGAGGCGGAAATCCGTCTTAAACGCTGCGTTTTATTTATTGGACTTTTGGATATTGTTTTTGGTCCGGTTTTTATGTATTTTAGATAGATTGTTTTCTCCTATTTAAGGAGCTTTAGAGCTTTTATTTAGACCTAGTTTTTGAGTTTGGAATTAATTCGTATTTTGGAGATCTATGGAGAACTAAGCCTCTTTGCTTAGACAGACAATTGAAGTGTTCGTTCTGATTCAGTTGTGAGATTTCTAATTCCTTATCGATTGCATGGATTTAATCTCTTCTCTTGCTTGAATTGCTATTGACTTGTTTCAATGATTTCTAGCCTGATCATCTAGGATTTATTGTTATTAGGTTATTGCTAGATTTAAAGTATTTCTGGTTGAGCATCTCTAATTCATAAGTAGCAACTGCATCGTGCTAATATCTGATTGTGTTAGTTTTATGCATAAGAGAATTGATTTGCATTCTAGGGTAAAGGCTGGTTGTTTTATCTTAGTTTGTATCCAATTATATTCCTGATGTTGAATGCTGCTAGTTAGACTGAATCTTGATAGTTTCATGATTATTTATCTAGTTAGGATTAATAGTATCTGGTTGTGCTATTAATTACTTTTGAAAAGGAATTGGAATTTCCATTCCATAGATATTGAATGAAATCAATGATCAACTTGTCAAGCGAATGTGGATATTTGTTTGCCTAAGTGTTTCTAAATACTGATTAATAAACTCTGAATTCATATGATTTGCATGCTAGTGTGTGAATTAAACCTAAAAAACCCCCTTGTTACTTCTATTTGACACAAACTTCACTGCTAAAGATAACATGTCTCCTTGTGGAATCGACTCTTACTTGCTTTATACTTTGGTTTAAGTTAGTCTGGTTTTCTTGCATAATTGTGGTTTAAAAACGACTAAATCATCGTTGTCAAATTGGCGCCGTTGCCGGGGAGGCAATAATTGTCTTTTGTGTGATTTTTGTGTCAAACTTGGTGTGAACCTATCTTTATGGTTCACGCCTCCTGTGCTACTAATTCATGGCTTTGTTCGAGTGTCAACAGTTTCAGGATGAACACTTTCATGAGTACCTGACTAGATTCCAAAAGTATGCGGATGACCTTGGTGCTTGGGGATATCATTATACTTTGGGTGATGTTTGCAATGGCATTGTCAAGGGTATGAATTTGGAGACTCGAAAGATGGCCTACTACATGAGTAATAGATGGTTTTTTGTTATGGAACCTATGGAATGTTGGGATTTCCTCTGCTTTATGAGCCATCAATGTTTTTTGGTTGAATCATCTCAATCAATGTCTCAACCGGTGGAGACTTGTGATGCTTCTCTTAAGGATATGATGAGGGATCTTTCTAAGAGGATGTATGATATGAGTACGGAGACTACATAGTACTATGAAAGGTGCTACTCACTTTGTCATTGAACAACTTCAGATAAGTCCATAGAAATCAATGAGCCAGATGCATCCCTTCCCACACGATTTGAGGAGATTGAGGAGTGTATTACTTTGAAGGAAGAAGAGTTCTTCTCTGATAGTGATATCTTCTTTGAAGATGATATAGCCGACTTAGTGAACACAAATGAGCAAGATGATATTAAAGAGGATTGTGCTTCACCAACAAAGTCCCCCATGCCTTATGTTTCGAAATCAACCTTATTGGTTGTTGACGATCCAGGTATTCTTTGCTCCAATTTCTCATTACCCATTGTTCTTTATCCCCCCAAAGAGTCAAGTATAGGGCCTAATGAAGAATCTAGAAATTACTTTAAGTTCATCCATAATGAAAGTGGTAATGCTAGTAAGCGCTTTGACAATTCTTGTTCATATTCTAAGAAGCCACCACTTATGTTGGATTGGTTTGAGCATATGCCATTTTATGAAGATTGGACACACAAGTTTGATAAGTTGAAACGATTTTTGAATGACATGTTATTTTGTCTCAATTTATCCTTGGGCTACTTATGTTTCTTTTAGATGAGCTCGCAAGAATTTGATAGGTTGTTAAGGGCATTGACAATGTTCAATCTAGTGAAATCTTACGAGGCGTCGAGCCACCACGATAACCAAGGCGCTTATCGGGAGGCAACCCGATGTAGTTGATTTCTTTCCTTTAGATTAGCTTAGATTAGTTTCCCTTTGTTTTTTCTATTGCGTCGAACTAACCTGCAAAAAGCCGAAGAATCACGATGCACTGGCAGCGACCGCCGCCCCAAGGTAGCGACCGCCGCCAAAACAAGCTCAGCTACGACATTCAAAGAATTAATGGCAGCGATCGCCGCCATTATTTCCAGAAAAAGGATGGTGTCCATGATGGCGACCGCCGCCAATTCTACTTCAGCTACGGCCTTCGTCACAAAAATGGCAGCGACTGTTGTCTTTTCGGTTTCGGCAAAAAACAAAAAAAATTCAAAAAAAAAAATCAAAAAAACAAAAAAAAAAGTTTGGGCGATCTTTTTGCTTAATCCTTTCTTCCGCGCTACCTAGAGATTGACCATCAAGAGACTACTTCTTCTTCTACTATTGTCGCCCCTAGATCTATTGAAGTTGAGTTTAAAGAGAGGGCAAATAATGATTCTAATGACAAGGAGAATGAGATGCCTCAGGGTGCGATAGTTGTTGAGGATCAAAAGGCTATTTGAGGCATATTTGGAACATGATTTAGAGTATGGATTCTTGTCAACATGATCATAGAGGAGGATTTTTCTTACTTTTCATGAGGAGGAGAGGCAGTACCATAAGCAACAAACACACTACTTTTAACAGCAGGCGACATCCTTTCAGAGTAGTGGCTTGGATACCTATCCTACGTTGACTATCTGCCACTACCACCACCTCCACAGTAGTGCAGGTGGCCTATTTCCACACCATGGAGGAGCTAATGTGACAGTAGAACTTATTCTTGGGTTCTCAATTTTCTGATCTAGCCACCACCACCTTTACAGTAGTGGTATTTTTCCTTACTTCCCCTTATATTATTTTTGTCTTTCTACATTGAGGACAATGCTTATTATAAGTGTGGGGGAATTGGATTTATATTACTATGGCTATTACTTTAAAAAAAAAGATCCATAAAAATAAGAGAAAAAGGCAGAAAAATCCAGGGGTGGACTGAAAACCCGAAAGGGCGGTTCAAGTAAAAAACAGGTAATCTGACAAGCATTAGGCTTGGGCAAAAATAGATTTTTGAGTGATGTGAGATGGTGAGTCCAACATTGAAAAATGAAAAGAGAGATGTTAGGTGAAAATCTGAAAAGGCGCCTAAGCAAAAAGAGTGAAAGAAAAAAGAGTGTTTTAGGATGTTCTTTTGACTAGAGCTGGCGACATAATAAGTGGAGTATAGAAATGTTTTTGGGTAGGTTTTCACTTGGAGGGATAAGGTGTAGTTTATTAATTTTCATCCTCTTTATTGATGCATATTGTTGATAGATGTTGGATGTGTGGAGTTGGTGTTAGATAGGTTGATGGTTGATTGTAGTGCTGAGTTGTGTTGATTAGAGTTGTCTTGTTAGGATTGTTGGATGTTGGTGCTGATTATGTTATATTTTGTTATGGGATGGTTGGTTAGGAGTTGTGATGATTATTGTTATTACCCTTAGTTGCAGACTCTCTCTATACTTGATGATCTAGGTAGTTATTGATTACGAGTATTAGTTGTCTGATTCACTCTAGACGAGTGAGATTCAAGTGTGGGGGAGTTTGATATACACATTTATGTTGTATATTTAGATGGGGTTTTAGCATACATTTAGTCATGTTTTAGGTGCTAAAGATGGAGTTTGGAGCATTAAAGAAGGAAGAGTCGAGGTACACTGAAGACCACTTGAAGCTGAAGTGAAGAAAACGTGATTTGTGGGAGGCGGCGACCGCTGCCCCATAGGCGGCGCCCGCTGCCAGTGCCGAGGCGGAAATCCGTCTTAAACGCTGCGTTTTATTTATTGGACTTTTGGATATTGTTTTTGGTCCGGTTTTTATGTATTTTAGATAGATTGTTTTCTCCTATTTAAGGAGCTTTAGAGCTTTTATTTAGACTTAGTTTTTGAGTTTGGAATTAATTTGTATTTTGGAGATCTATGGAGAACTAAGCCTCTTTGCTTAGACAGACAATTGAAGTGTTCGTTCTGATTCAGTTGTGAGATTTCTAATTCCTTATCGATTGCATGGATTTAATCTCTTCTCTTGCTTGAATTGCTATTGACTTGTTTCAATGATTTCTAGCCTGATCATCTAGGATTTATTGTTATTAGATTATTGCTAGATTTAGAGTGTTTCTGGCTGAGCATCTCTAATTCATAAGTAGCAACTGCCTCGTGCTAATATCTGGTTGTGTTAGTTTTATGCATAAGAGAATTGATTTGCATTCTAGGGTAAAGGCTGGTTGTTTTATCTTAGTTTGTATCCAATTATACTCTTGACGTTGAATGCTGCTAGTTAGATTGAATCTTGATAGTTTCATGATTATTTATCTAGTTAGGATTAAAAGTATCTGGTTGTGCTATTAATTACTTTTGAAAAGGAATTTGAATTTCCATTGCATAGATATTGAATGTAATCAATGATCAACTTTTCAAGCGAATGCAGATATTTGTTTGCGTAAGTGTTTCTAAATACTGATTAATAAACTCTTGAATTCATATGATTTGCATGCTAGTGTGTGAATTAAACCTAAAAAACCCCCTTGTTACTTCTGTTTGACACAAACTTCACTGCTAAAGATAACCTGTCTCCTTGTGGAATCGAGGCTTACTTGCTTTATACTTTGGTTTAAGTTAGTCTGGTTTTCTTGCATAATTGTGGTTTAAAAACGACTAAATCATCGTTATCACCGCACCCCACACACCCTTCCCTCTAAGTAAACTATGGACTATTAATAAAATGAGAGATTTAGGTTGGATGGCCGAAGACTCAATCCTATTTGTAAGTTTGACCTCTCATGCTGTATTTTGCATCTTGGCCAATATAATACGCTTTTTTTTTACGTGTGACTGGTGTGAGCATTCCCTCTCTGCCTCTCATTCTGTCGCTCATCTCCTCCTCCAAATTTCTCCCGACGAGGACTGTAGAGGCATTCGAGGTCGAGAAGAACGTCGTTTTGATGTTGTCGGGGATTTCGCAATCGTGGCAGATTTCGCTGTATGCGTACGATTTGGAAACTATGGTTTGAGTAGTGACGATCCAGGAGGAATCGGAAATTGGCCGGCTGTAGAAGTGCGGGTGGCGGAGGACTAGATTTTCGGTGGAGGCTTCGTGGAGGGAGACGAGGCAGGATTTGGCCGGATCGGAGAGGGAGCGAACGAGATAGATGGCGTTGGCGCTGATGGTTGATGTTGGATCGTAAGTCTGTTAGAATAGGCGTCCTTAACTGAGTTAAGGGCGTCCTTAGATGCAGCGGAAAATAGACTTAACAAGAAACGTAATAAGATAATGGACACAAGTATTTATAGAGGAACCCCACTAAGACCAACTAGTCTTATGGGTAAACCTCTACCTCCGTTGGAGGATCTTCCATAGCCATCCCTATCTTATTAAGAGAGAGTCCTTACAACTTAGGCGAGCTGTTACAATCCCCTGAGCTAAGTGTGCGTCCTTAGCTCTACTAGTAACACTCCTTTCAGCCTAATAAAGTAACCTAACCCTCTTAGCATATAAAGAAGCTATCATTCACGTCTCTCACGGTTCGTTGTGACAGACAAACTACAACTCTAACTATTTTGTGGTTTGATTTGGATTTGATGTGGTTGGACTTTCTTTCTCTTGCTTCAAGCTCACTTGATCTTCTTGATCTTCGTTCTTGAACTTGAATGCTTCGGGAGAGCTTGTGAGAAAGTCTTCAAAGTCCACACCGCTATGCATACCCCTTGGAGGGTATTTCTAGTGGTATGAGTTCTTGTCCTCTAGCGTCCTCCGAAGCTTGGGCAGGATCTGTCGTCTTCCTTCAACGGTGTGATTTGCATCTTGAGGAAGTGAACTATGTTGACGCTTGGGAAGCCTCCGCGTGGTCAGGGACCATTGCTGGGAAAGCGACATCTTTGGAATTGTTCACCCGTGCCCAGACAAGGGAAGCTTCCTTCTAAGGACAACGGCCGAATGTGATGTAATCATGTTGGGGCGGCCTTGATTTGAATTTGAACCTCATCCGTATTTTGGCGCGTCCCTTCTTGATGAGGACGTCGTTCTATCTTCGTAGGGACTTCACCAATTTCGTTCAGCACTGGAAGTTCTGATGAAGTGCGTCCCTACAACTTAAGGACTCTCGTTCACTTGTTGTCCTTTTCGCTCATGTGCGTCCACTGAACTTACCTGAGATCAACACTTGGACAACTTATCAAATACCTTTGAGTTTGTCATTATCAAAACTAGGAACGATCATTATTGGCTTAGATATTAATGACTGACGTCCTTAATATCGTCCCAACAATTTCCCCCTTTTTGATGATGACAAACTCTTTTAAACAATTCGTACAGGAGAAAAGTTTTTAGCATGAGAGACTACACTTTAATTTTCTTTTCAGCTTAGGTTGGCATGCAACTCATTCTTTTAAGTGCGTCTAATTTTATTCTTCACTATCGTCTTTTGGACTTGACCGAAATTCCCCCTAACACATGCTTTCTTGGACAACTTAAAAAGGTCGCATCTCTGCAAAACTATACTTCCCCCTTTTGGCATCATCGAAAAGGAGAACAATTTGAAAAGCATGCACACACAAAGTCATAACTAAATAAAGAACGCTTAGACGCAATGGAATGCAAACACAAGGAACGCCATTCATAAACACAGAGCAAAAGAAGTCAAGTAGTGTTATTACAGACATTCCTCAAAAGATATTCAAACGGGGACAGCGTCCCAAAGTCTTAACACAAACAAGAAAGAGATAAATTGTTTCAGGGTTAGGAAGGGGGAGGAGCGATCATTTGCGGGGACGCTTGCCAAGAGCCTTGAGAGTCTGAGCCTGAAGATCGTTGTTCTGCGCTAGGAGCTCATTGTTGCCTTCCAGAAGCTCAGTGTGCTGATGGAGAGTGTCATGAGCCTGTTGGATGAGATCTATCATCATGCATTGGCTCTCAATCATCATCCCAAGTAAGTACTTCTGAGAACACTTCTCGGCCTCAGCAGGAACGCTCATATGCTCTGTTTCATCATCAGCGTCCTCAGCATCCGCAACTGGCGTTCCTACCACTTGCAAATTTTCTTCAGCTTCTCCTTCTTCAGCAGCGGCGGCAGCAGCAGCTGCTAGAGCAACTTTCCTCTCAGCCTCTTTCTTTTCCTTGGCAAGCTTCTTTTTGACAGAGGGGAGAGGCTCATCATGTCTCATCTTGCCTACTGGAGGAGCTGTGATTTGCCTCACGTCCCAATGAATGCCGAAGGTTCTCTCCTCTTTAGGGACGTAGAGGTGCTGCTGTTCCAATATCTTATTAACCAGGCCAGAGAACGGGAGAGAGTGGCGTCCACCAGTGCACTTGCCCATGTCCTCTAAGACAATCCGCGCCAAATTGATCGGTTGGCGGTTCAGAAAAGCGTCCAAAATAATACTGTCGGTGATCTGGACGATGGACTTCTTTTCTTAGCGGGGGACGACCATGCGCACAATGAAGTGGTGTGCAAGGACGCTCGTCTTAGACAGACAGTGGGCGACTCTATCCCTTGCCAGAGGCTGCCTCCCATTAAAGATGATTTTGAAGATGTCTTCCTGCGAGAATCGGCCAAAGGACTTGCTGGGAAAGTCGTGCAGAGTGTCAGCAGGGAAGAGGCGCAGGCCAAGCATATTTCGGACGGTACCCTCTACAATAGAGTACTCGTCCCCATCTATTTTGAACGTCCCTTGAGGCTTCCCTTTGACTTCAGATACTTCAAATTTTGAGTAAAAGCGGAGAACCTATTCAGGATCAACGACTGCGGCCTTTGCTCCCAGGTGCGTCCAACCCTGGAATTCAAGCAGCTCTAAGAACTCTGTGCCCGTTCTCAGACAAGAAGTTGGCATCAAATAGGAGCGGCGACAGGATCTTCTTCAGCCTTTTCTTCTTGTTGTCGTTCCCTGTGACTATGACGTCGTCACCGACATCTTCTTCTTCTTCTTCTTCTTCTTCGCCTTCTCCCTCCTCGTCCTCATTGTCCTTATCTTAGTGAGGAGCATCATCTTCATCAGGAGGCACGTCCGCTGCTGGAGTCCTTGCTAGGGACTCTATGGGGACTTCAGCAGAAGCCGTCCCCTGGACTTGTGCAATTTCCTCAACAGCCGGAGCAGGCGGAGGAGGAGGAGTTTTTACTCAAGGAGGAGAGGGAAAGGAGTTCTTAGCTTTGCCTTTGGGGGAGCGGAGGAGGTGCTGGGCTTGATCGCCGAAATTGGAGTGGCGGCAATCGGGGCTGGAGGATGAGGAGGCTGCTTCACAGGGGAGTTCTCCACATGAATGACCGTGGGCACAGCGCCTTGGCCGGGACCTGTGTGGGAGGAGCGTCCCTTTGGACCTTAAGCATGGGTTTGGCCAGGTCCGCCTCGATCTCCGCCTCTAGCGGATCAGCAACTGTAGCAGGAGCATCCTCAACCCTTGGTGGTGGGGGGAGAAGAGCGGCGTCCTGTGTACTCTTCTGGACCGCCTCAGCTATGGCGTCCTGTTCAGCCTTGGCCTGCCTCGCCATCTGCTCTTTTACAATCTCCAGCTCGGAGAGGCGAATGGCAGCCATTTCTTTGTCAATTACGCCCTCAAGCTCGGCTGAGGACTTGAGGCGTCTTTTCGGGGCGAGGGGAGGGGAAGATGGGATAGGTTTGGGTTGAGAGGAGGAGGGGCCTTTAAGCTTTAGAGTTTGAAGAGGGGGAGAGGCTTGCTGACTCCGCTAAAGTCGTCGTGCCAAGATCAAAGATAAATAACCCAAATAAACAAACTAGTATAGTAAGCAAGTAAGGGGTCGAACCCAAGAGAACTATGGCTTATAGTATTAATATTATTATCAACCAAAGAAAGGGGGGTTTAGGAGAGAAATCTATACTAAACTAATCTAAGAAACAAAGAACAAACAAATAAACAAACATGCAAATATGGGGAAACAATTGATAAGGAGACAAGTTCATTCAAAAGATCCACGCTTTAACAATCACTCGATCATAGATTTATCCATTGATTTCATTCACACCTATGGTTAATTCCTATCCTGATCATTAACAATCGCAAGTCCACGGTCCAAGCAATTCTATAACCCTAGGCAAAAACGCCTAACCTAGAATTAGCATAGAGAACAAGGATATGCACGATATAATATCAAACAATCAAGCTACGAGTCAATTGCAAGATAAAACAATCAATTCTCTTCTTAATCCTAGTTGCATAGACAACAGGTCTAGGTTAAGTTGTTTTCACAGATTAGTTTTGTCCACGGTCCAAACCTAATGAAACAGTAGAACATCAATCAATTCAATAGGTTAGCTACTCCTAGAGAAACAATAAACATTCATAAGATGAAGCACAAGAGAATCAATATCAACCAAAGGATAGAAATCAATTACCAAAACCTCACGAGTTCATACATCAGAGTTTCTCCCTTGAACAAACCCAAGGAGACTAGCTCTCCATAACTAAACTAAAAGAGAAGAATTAATTGAATGAATAAGAGGTAGTAAAAACCTAAGCCAGGCGCCTCCTTATATAGCCCAAGGAACATGCTCCTCGAGATAGATAAGGTAAGAGGCAAAAGATCGAAACGGAAATAAGATAGAAAGGAAAAGATTTTTCCTTCTCGAAGTCGGCCCGCTTCGGATCCGGCATCACCGCGTCGACACCTCCGCGCCCGCGCTTTCGCCACAGAGAAGAATAAATCGTCTCTAGCTATCCACCGCGACCGCGCCGCCATGGCCGCGCCCGCGGCGATCTCCGTTTGGCATTATGCTGAGTCGGCTTCTACCGCGACCGCGCCATCGACAGCGCGACCGCGGCATTCATGGGTCTTCATTGGTCGTCACCTTACGCCATCGCGCCCGCGTCATAGACAACGCGACCGCGGAAATCATGCAGTGGCGAACTTGTCTTCAATTATGCTCTAAGAACTCTTGATTCTTCACATCTCGTGTCTTCGGTCTTCATATTACAATAATGCTCAAATCTAACCTAAACACTCTCAATGACATCCTAAAATACAAGAGTTAACCCATACAAAATAGGCCGAATCAAATTCTCCCATACTTAGATCTTGCTCGTCCTGGAGTAAGCTCAAACAAATATAACAAGGTAGCACATCTAAGATCTCAGGAAATACAAGGGAAGATAAAAACACTCAGCTCACAACCCGAACCCAAAAATAGAGAAATCATGAGCATAAATCAATGAAGCTCAAACACACACCTCACAACAAGATATAACACTCAAGCACTAAAAACATGAAAGAGCAACCTAGGATCTACACAAATCTAACATGAAAGCCCCAAAGTCCCCAAGCAAGAATGATCCTAAAACACTCATATTTTACCGCTCAATTCTGCTTAGGCGCCCTTTCGGGTTTTCATCTAACCGCTCTTTTCATTTTTCTCAAGGGTGTGCTCACAAAAACTCACAACTCTCATGAACCTCATATTACCCCAGCCTAATGCTGGTCCGGGTTACCTGCTTATTACCTGAGCCGCCCTTTCGGGTTTTCGACTCATTCCAGGATTTAATATGCCTTTTTTCAATTTTTATGGCTTTTTCTATCTTTTTTTCTTTTTCTTTCTTTCTTTATTATGCAAAAATATGGTGCAAGTGCTCCATGAAAAGAAGAAAATCACAAATATGAAGCAAATCTCTAACTACTCTAACTAGGATAAGCGAATGTGAGTACTCCTTCCCCCATACTTAAATCCTTCATTGTCCTCAATGAAGCAAAGAGAAAGGATAGAAGCAAGGAGAAAGGAAATCAGAAGACTCACAAACGAATGAAGAGAGGTGGAATGAAAGAACTCTGCATAAGTGGTAGAATGGAACTCCGTATTTCCAATCGGTTGGCTAACCGCGGGCGCGGCACTAGGGACGCGGGCGCGGAATCATGACAGAGAGCAAAAGTCTTGGGCTAGCGTACCACCGCGGGCGCGGCGAATGTGGCGCGGGCGCGGTACTCGTGTAGGGACGAGTTCTTGACTTCGTCTCGAACAATGTGATGTGCAAACAACCTTCGTATCTTGGCTCGTCTCTTGGAAGATGGACTAATACTTGAACTCGAGCCGTGGAGAAGAGAACTCTCGGGGGAACAAAGCTCCCCCATACTTTGGCTTTACACATAGCCAAAAGAATGGAAATCTAAAGATGGATGGAAAGAAAATATAGAAGGGGTGGAAAGATATATGGAATGGTAGAGATAGAATGATGGAAAGATAGAAGGATGGAAAGATAGATGGATGGTAAAGATATATGAAAGGTAGAAGATAGAATGGGACCAAGTAGTCCTCTTTTTTTTCCCTTTTTTCTCTTTTTTTTCGAACCAAGGGGCCTCCGCGGGCGCGGCGTGAGGACCGCGACAGCGGGGGTCTAGTACCTGTACGCCGGGACTCTGCTGGTGGCCGCGGGCACGGTATGGTTGCCGCGACCGCGGTTTCGCAACAGAAACGTCCTTTCGGACCTCGTACTTGCACATTAGTCCGCAAAAAGCAAAAAAACAACCTAAGCTATGAATCAAAAACAATCGATCTAATCATTGGGTTGCCTCCCAAGCAGCGCTGTTGTTTAACGTCGTTAGCTCGACGTCTTCAACTCATCTAGGCTCATACATCGTCAAAGCCCGAAGCATCCTATCAAATCCTTGTGAACAACTTATATGCAAGCAAATATAGCACAATGATGAATTGAAAATAAATAATATAGCATTTAGGCATCGTTTCAATTTGTCAAAGTAGCTAGAGAAGTTAGGGTCTATTTGTTTAGGATGGGACCAATTGAGAGGGTGAGCTAGTTCTTCAAAAGTTATAGTTTTTAAGTCAGGACTATTACCCTTAGAAGTGGAGAATTCATGAGGTAGTTTATCATGCTCAAGACCCTTTTCAGACAAAACAGGCAAACAGATATCAATGGAGAATAGGGAAGCAGAAGGAAGGATATAGGGATCATGAGTACTTACAACAGAGGGCTCCATAGTAGGAGACATAGACTTCTCCTCAGGTGGAAGGGATATCTCCATCACATTATCTGGCTCCTTCGTCAAGTCATCTGGCTCTTTGTTGTCACTCCAAGAGTCATCATACTGAAGGAAATACTCCTCCTCCATCATAACATGACGATGATCATCCGTCTCTTTACCCCAAGTAGGGACTCTGAGTGCCTCTGGAAAGGGAGGAACTGGCTTGTACGAACTGAGAGGAGGGAAGTATGGCCGAACATAATCATCGACTGGCTCTGTAGTGATACCGCGGGCGCGGTCCTCCTGGCGCGGTCGCGGCGCATCCGTATTCTCGGAATTTCCGAGACCTTCGTAAGCGCGGGCGCGGCTATGGGTGGCACGGTCGCGTTCACATTCCAGGGAATCAAACTCATCCTTTGTGGGAATTCCGCGGGCGCGGCTTGATTGGCGCGGTCGCGGATCATCCGTTGAATCACCAGATTGAGCTTCTGTAAGGATTTCGCGGCCACGGCAGGGCTGGCGCGGTCGCGGTGATTCGCCTAGCTCTCGTGCACTCGGGAGTTATTTTCTATGCCTCGGGAGTTATTTTCTATGCCTAGCTCTCGTGCACTCCTCAATGAAATAGCACTTACATTCACTAGTGCCGGAGAAGAGGTGTTGACTTTCTCCGACAACTCCTTTCTTATCATCTCGAGAGCAGAGGTTAAGTCTTGGATTTGCCTTTCGAGAGCCTCATTCTTTTCGTGCAAAGTCTTGGCGAGAATCTCCTCAGATGATGGTGTGTTAAGGCAAGGAGGTTTCCGACTTCGAGTACCTTCAGCAAAGTTCTCCACTATTTGAAAGAATTCACGGCGGGATTGGTCTAGGTAGGAACCTCCACATGCAGCGAGTATCAGATCTTTGACTTGATCACCAATACCATTTATGAAGTACCATACGATCTCGGAATCTGGAAACTCATGGCATGGACACCTAGCAAGGAGCCTTTTGTAGCGCTAATGGCAATCGTACAAGCTTTCACCATCTTGTTGATTAAAATCGTAGATCTCTTTCTTCCGGGCTGCCCTCACTGAAATAGGGAATTACTTATCCAAGAATGCAACCCTCAATTGACTCCATGTTGTGATTGGCTGAGAGTGTGGATTGTTTAATATGTAGGCATACCAGTCCCTGACTGATCCGGTCAGAGAAAACTGAAAAGCTCGCATATTAATCTGATCCATAGTGACCCCGACATACTTCATGCTTAGACAGGCATACTCAAACTCCGTAAGGTGTTTGACTGCATCCTCATCAGACTGCCCACTAAACCGAGGCAACAGACCAATCAGACTGGGTTTCAACACAAAGTCCACCCCTTCAGCTAGCTCGGGGAACTCAACAACCATCCTGTCTCCTGAAACCAATGACAGCACTTGGGAAAAAATTAGTAGCAAAGGTGTGGACCGTAAGATAGGTCCACACAATAGTCAATAAAAATAGTAACCCTAGAAAGAAACCAAAGTTCCCCGGCAACGGCGCCAAAATTTGACTCGGCTAAAGTCGTCGTGCCAAGATCAAAGATAAATAACCCAACAAACAAACTAGTATAGTAAGCAAGTAAGGGGTCAAACCCAAGAGAACTATGGCTTCTAGTATTAATATAATTATCAACCAAAGAAAGTGGGGTTTAGGAGGGAAATCTATACTAAACTAATCTAAGAAACAAAGAACAAACAAATAAACAAACATGCAAATATGGGGAAACAATTGATAAGGAGACAAGTTCATTCAAAAGATCCACGCTTTAATAATCACTCGATCATAGATTTATCCATTGATTTCATTCACACCTATGGTTAATTCCTATCCTGATCATTAACAATCGCAAGTCCACGGTCCAAGCAATTATATAACCCTAGGCAAGGACGCTTAACCTAGAATTAGCATAGAGAACAAGGATATGCAGGATATAATATCAAACAATCAAGCTACGAGTCAATTGCAATTTAAAACAATCAATTCTCTTCTTAATCCTAGTTGCATAGACAACAGGTCTAGGTTAAGTTGTTTTCACAGATTAGTTTTGTCCACGGTCCAAACCTAATGAAACAGTAGAACATCAATCAATTCAATAAGTTAGCTACTCCTAGAGAAACAATAAACATTCATAAGATGAAGCACAAGAGAATCAATATCAACCAAAGGATAGAAATCAATTACCAAAACCTCACGAGTTCATACATCAGAGCTTCTCCCTTGAACAAACCCAAGGAGACTAGCTCTCCATAACTAAACTAAAAGAGAAGAATTAATTGAATGAATAAGAGGTAGTAAAAACCTAAGCCAGGCGCCTCCTTATATAGCCCAAGGAACATGCTCCTCGAGATAGATAAGGTAAGAGGCAAAAGATAGAAAAGGAAATAAGATAGAAAGGAAAAGACTTTTCCTTCTCGAAGTCGGCCCGCTTCGGATCCGGCATCACCGCGTCGACACCTCCGCGCCCGTGCTTTCGCCACAGAGAAGAACAAATCGTCTCTAGCTATCCACCGCGACCGCACCGCCATGGCCGCGCCCGCGGCGATCTCTGTTTGGCATTATGCTGAGTCGGCTTCTACCGCGACCGTGCCATCGACAGCGCGACCGCGGCCTTCATCGGTCTTCATTGGTCGTCACCTTACGCCACCGCGCCCGCGTCATAGACAACGCGACCGCGGAAATCATGCAGTGGCGAACTTGTCTTCAATTATGCTCTAAGAACTCTTGATTCTTCACATCTCGTGTCTTCGGTCTTCATATTACAATAATGCTCAAATCTAACCTAAGCACTCTCAATGACATCCTAAAATACAAGAGTTAACCCATACAAAATAGGCCGAATCACTTGCCCTTTTCTCTTTTGAGTAGGGACGGAGCCCGCTGGAGCCACAAGGAACTCCATGATATCTGGCAGCATTTTGGCGAGCTCGTCCACCGTCCCTCCGAACATGTCTGATATGATGGCTGGCCCCATGAAAGGAGGGATTTTGTAGTTGGTCTCTTGGAGGCGGGGCTTGACATACGTCACCATAAAGTAGTGTAAGAGGCGTTAGACTTTAGGTGGGTAGTCTTGAATGGACACCCGTTGGCAGATGTTGGCAAGGGTTTTTGGCTCCCTTTCAAGCCATTCCTCGACCAAAGGGTCAAGTTGAGGACGCCTTTTAGGTTGAGCAGGGAGTCCTCTGACTTGAGATTTGGTGGGACTCCCTTGCTCGGGTTCAGGGACAAAGGGGGTGTCCAGAAACTTGAACCTCTTTTGAGAGGGTTTAGATTGGGATCTGGAAGAGGATTGGGATTGGGGTTTTTGATGAGGAGGTTGGGATTTTTGTGGCTTTGGCGGGGTGGTGGAAGGGCGGCATTGGGTGGACTGAGAGGATTGTTGGTGGCGAGGAGGTTCTTGTCGCCCAGCATGGTTGCCTCTGGAGTCCATAAGGGACCGGCCTTTCACCCGAGGAGTGGTTCTTTGGGGGTTAGGGATTCTCGCCGCCGAAGAAGACGACGGAGAGGGTTGTGTGTTCTTTGTGGTTCTTGTGTTCACCATTGTTGTGAATGGGTTTTATAGGAAGAATTTAGGGTTGAGGAAAGGTGATTTCGAGATCTGGGATTTGAGAGATTTGGCAAGATTTTGAGAGATTTCTGGATTTGTGTAAACAACGAAGAAGGCAAAGAGGTTTCTCAGATGGCACAGGGGCTAATTTATAGGAAGAAGACGAAGTTGGAAGGGCAGGGGTAACAGGGACTTTTCACTTGGCTTCCTCCACCCGCCATCCCACACGTGGAAAACTTCTTTGCTAAGGAACACAGCTGTTATGCACTGTTTACACGGATCCCGAGATTTGCGTCCAAAATCCCCGCTACGGTTCAACTTCCCATTTTCAAATTTTAAACTTTTCACAAGTCTTGGCGTCCTTTTAACACACAACACTGCTTTACTGAGAATTGAACCACTGCGTCCCAAAACTGATCACAACCTCTGACTGTTAGAACTCTGCCCTGACGTCCTCTAGACTTTGACAAGCTTCCCTTTAATCACTTAGAACCATTTTTGAAAATCAAGCAAGTACGTCCCGTAAAGATAAAACAAAGAACGCTCATAGGACGCGTTTACAGGATTCTCGGCTTAGGTAAGCTTAGAGTTCCCATCATTTCGGCTTGTAATGAGGGTAGGGTGATCAGGGATACTCTTGAGATAAAACGAGAGATGAATAGCATTCAAAGCATAAGCAAAGCATATGTCTTAGACTAGCGTCCTTTCAAGATGACTCTAAATGCATGACATACTTTAAAACAAATTCTCAACAAGACATAGCCAATCATAGAGGGAATAATAGAACGGGACTTGATCATTTAAAAGTTATCATCCCCAAAAGCAACCTGAGGTGCTCGTAGGGACGCCTATCAAGTGCTTTTGTGAAAATATCGGTCACTTGGTCCTCAGTCCTAACATGATCCACTCTAGTTAATCCAAGTTCAACATTATCACGAAGAAAGTGATGTCTTATGTGAATACGCTTCGTCCTAGAGTGATGAACAGGATTCTTGGCAATATTTATAGCAATAGTGATATCACACAGGATAGGGACTGTATTGAGGACGTACCATAGTCTTCTAGTTGGTACTTGATCCATAGGACTTGAGAGCAGCACGAAGCAGCAGCAACGTACTCAGCTTCCGCGGTTGAGAGGGCCACGGAGTTTTGCTTTTTGGATCCCCAAGATACAAGACAGGAGCCAAGGAATTGAGCCATTCCGGAGGTGATCTTCCTATCCACCACATGGCTAGCATAGTCAGCGTCAGAGCACGCTACCAGGTTGAGGGACGTCCTTTTGGGATACCAAAGGCATAGATCGTCCCGTCCCTCGAGGTATCTGAAGATTCTTTTGACTTCTTGCATGTGGGACTCCTTTGAATTGGCTTGAAAATGAGCGCACAGACACACGGCGAACATGATATCTGGACGGCTCGCGGTCAAGTACAATAGCGACCTTATCATTCCTCTTTAAAGCTTTTGATCCACACTCTTGCCTTCTTCATCAACGTAAAGGCGAGTGTTTGGAGAGATGGGAGTGTCAATGGATTTGGACGTATTCATTCCATACTTCTCAAGCATTTCACGAATGTACTTCTGTTTGTGAATGCGCGTCCCATCTTTGAGTTGTGTGATTTGAAGCCCCTAGAAGAAGTTGAGTTCTCTTATGAGGGACATCTCAAACTCACTACTCATCAAGTTCTTGAATTCCTCTACAAGTTTCATGTAAGTGCTTCCAAATACTATGTCATCGACATAGACTTGGACAATCAAACATCTTTAAGGACTTTCTTTAAGAACAGGGTTTTGTCAATGTTACCTCGAGTGTACCCGTTGGACAAGAGAAAGGACACAAACCTATCGTACCCTGGACGAGGGGCTTGTTTAAGTCCGTAGAGTGCCTTGTCCAAGTAGTACACATGATCAGGGTGATCTGCATTCTCAAAACCAGGAGGTTGAGCAACGTACACCTCTTCCTTTAGCTTGCCATTGAGGAAGGCCGTCTTGACATCCATTTGAAAGAGCTTGAACCCCTTGTGAGCGGCGAAGGCAATGAGGAGGCGTATAGCTTCAATTCTAGCGACTAGAACGAAGGTCTCATCATAATCAATCCCTTCCTCTTGCATATAGCCTTGAGCCACAAGCCTTGCTTTGTTTCTTGAAACTCTGCCACTCTCATCAAGATTGTTTCTGTAGACCCACCTCGTCCCTATTATCTTTTTGTTTTTGGGACGAGGGATGAGGGTCCAAACTTTGTTTCTTTCAAATTGATTGAGTTCTTCTTGCATAGCTTGAATCTAATCAGCGTCCTGAAGTGCTTCCTCTATGTTCTTAGGTTCAATTAAGGACACAAAGGCGTTGAATGCACAGAACGCCATGTTTGCACTGTGGGATTGATTCACAACTGATCTTGTTTGGACTCCTTTTGAGATGTCTGAGATAATTTGATCCGTTGAATGAAGTCTTGAAAGGTGGGATCCTCTGTGTGAGGCGTCCCTTCCAGGAATGCATCTTGGATCCGTCCAATCAGAATCATCAGAGTCGAATCCATCTTCATTGATAAGCTCAGTGTGTTCCCCCTCAGAATGAGCGTCCACACTTTGCCTTTCTTCTCCTAGTTAACTTGACTCAGCAGCATCCACTTGGTTTAGCGACCAAGTTTGAGAGGGCTCTTGTTGTTCACGAGGGACTCCCATTGAGACCTCATCACGAGCTTCAGGGGCGTTCCTAGGAACATAGTACTTGTCTGAGGTCCCTCTTGGTTCTTCTTCATCATCGTCCTTTGGAGAGGAACGACGTTCTTTCTTACTTGGTTCTTTTTTGTGAGATGCATTTTCGTTGAACACCACATGGATACTTTCCTCAAGCTTAAGAGTCCTTTTGTTGAATACTCTATAGGTTTTGCTTGTGAGGGAGTATCCAAGGAATATTCCTTCATCACTCCTGGCGTCAAATTTGCCAATGTTGTCTTTGCCGTTGTTATGGATTAAACATTTACACCCAAAGAATTTGAGGTGAGAAATGTTTGGCTTTCTTCCATTTAGCAGCTCATAGGACGTCTTTTTGAGCAAGGGACGAATCATGGCTCGATTTATGATGTAGGTTGTTGTGGCTACGGCCTCCGCCCAAAAGTGTTTGGGGACGCCGCTGGCCAAGAGCATCGTCCTTGCCATATCTTCCAGCGTCCTATTCTTTCTTTCAACAACGCCATTTTGCTGAGGAGTTCGAGGACAAGAGAAGTTGTGGGAGACTCCTTGTTGGTCACAGAAGTCAAGGAACTCTGACTTTTTGAACTCCGTTCCATGATCTGACCTTAGGGATTTCAAGCTCGTCCCAAGAGCAACTT
Source organism: Polygonum maritimum (assembly GCA_963924305.1). Taxonomy (NCBI): domain Eukaryota; kingdom Viridiplantae; phylum Streptophyta; class Magnoliopsida; order Caryophyllales; family Polygonaceae; genus Polygonum; species Polygonum maritimum. The sequence continues at coordinate 26,565,100 of OZ002734.1, forward strand.
CTACTTTTATTGCTTGATGAAGATCTTAAACATCTGGAAAGCCTCTGCTTTTGACACCAAGAAAAGAACCCTAGTGAATCTTGATACAATAACGTACATGTACCTCTTTCCACCATAGCTTTGGGTTTGCATGGGTCCACACAAATCCATGTGAAGGAGTTCCAATGGTTTCTTCATGCTCACTTCATTTTTGGATTTGAAGGACGATCTTGTTTGCTTCCCTTTGATGCATGCTTCGCATTGCTCAATCTGTTCAGGATCAATTTGGGGAAGTCCTCTTACAAGCTCTTGTTGATGAAGCTTAAGGATTGTGCTAGGTCCGGCATGCCCAAGACGTCGATGCCAGAGATTGGCGTCCACAGCAGAGACGGATAGGCACAACTTGGATGCAGGCTTGAACTTCTGGTTGAAGATGTATACATTGTTCTCATGAGTTCCTTTGAGAATGACTTGATTTGTTTTCTTGTTGATGACTAGGCATTCCTTAGAGTCAAATGTGACTAGGTTTTCACCTTGATCTCAAATTTGAGAGACACTAAGGAGATTGAAGCCAAGTCCCTCAACAAGACTAACGTTGGACGCTTTGATGGACTGATTCAGTTTTGCGGTGCCCGTCCCTTTGATTTTTCCCTTGCCCTTGTTGCCAACGAGACAGTTCCTCCCGTGGCACTAGATTGGATAGAAGTGAGATGGATCTGGCTTCCAGTCATATGATTTGAGGCGCCACTATCAATGATCCACGGGCTTCCTCTCACTTCCGCCTGAAAGGAAGAGTTAGTTCTTTGCGACCCAAGCAAGGTGACCCTTACCTGGTTCGTTACATGGGTACAACTCTTTCATGGGCAAGTAATCATACACATTCACATCATTTGTCCTTCTAGCATGCTTCCTAGGATATTGAGTTTTAGCATTAGGCACACTAGCATGCGTCATATCAGCAGATTTAGGCTTAGCGTTCTTACTACCACTTCTAGCCTTTCTTCCATTCTCAAGATCTTGTTTCAGCTTAAGACACTCATACTGGTAGTGACCACCTTTGCCACAATGCCAGCACGTCCTATAATAGTTTCCAAGGTATTACTTCTTGTTAGGACGTTGAATTCTATTTTCTTTCATTTTCTCAGGATCAACTACCTTATATACTTCTCCCTTTGCAATCTTTTTGTAGATTTTATGGCTAGTGGGATTTTTATAATCGTCCTTCTTTCCTTTCTCACCACTCTCAAGGACACTTATGCGTCCCTCTAGGTTCTTTGTCCTTTCTCTCTCAAGTTCTAGCTCAGTGGTTTTGCTAGCTTTGAAGTCACTGGGAAGGGAGTTCTTTGAGCCTGATTCATGCCCTAGTCCTTTCCTAGCTGGAACAAAGACTATAGGATTCACAGTTTCGGTCATGGGACTCTTTGCTAGGACCTTCACTTCGTCCCTGAGATTTGCATTTTCAAGCTTTAGGCACACTAGCTGACTCTTAAGGGACTTGATTTCTTCCTGAGAGGACTCTAGTTGAATAGACATGGTGTTGCAATTTTCACATTCCACAACAATGTTCTCCGATTCAAGTTCATCAAAACTTTGTTTCATAGCATAGCTTTCTTGCATGATCTGAGTGATTAATTTGATGAGCTTGGGCTTAGAGCACTTGTCAAGACAGCTTATCATGGATTCATGAGTTACCTCTTGCTCAGCTTCAGAGGCGTCCTCTGGAGTGTCTGAAGCGTCCTCCATGGCCATGTAAGTCACTTGGTTGGATTGTCCTTCATCGTCTGAGTCGATGTCGTCCCATGCGGCCTCATAGGCTCCAATCAAAGCCTTCTTCTTGATGTCTTTCACTGAAAGTCCCGTAGTGCAGTTCTTAGCAATGTGTCCCTTTTTGTTACACTTGTAACAGATTATTTCTTTCATTTCAGCATCGGACATCTTGGGACTTTCCTTCTTGTATGGAATCTTCATCCTTGTGCAAAAGGGCTAGCTCGTCCTCTTCAGATATTTGTTCTTCCGACTTTCCTTGTCGTTCTCTTACTGCCTGAAGACGGAGATTCTCTTGATGTTCTGGAGTTTTGCCTTCTAGCATCAAAGCCAATTCCCTTTGCCTTTGATAGTATTGTTCATACTCTGGCGTTCTTGACACAAGAGTCAATGCCAGTTCATTTTCAGAACTCTTTCCCATTTCTAGCAAATCCTGGTTCCTTCTAGCCTCGTACCCTTTGAGATTTCCATAGATTTCCTCCATGGACAATCCTTTGTTGGCTTGGTTTTCCTTGAACGTCATCCTATCAAAACTCCATGGTCCCGCAAGTCCATCAATCAAGACTTGAACCTTCATCCTTTGGGTGATCTCCGTTTGTTTGACACCCAAGTTCATCAACTTTGTTAGCAAGGCTTCAAAGAGGAAGGAGTAGTCGGTGATGGTTTCATTTGTGAAAATTTGTAGAAGTCCCTTTTTGCTTCAAGTTGGACGTCCTCTTTCATCTCGGGCGTCCCAACGTGGTACTTCTCAAGGGCTTCCCATTGGAGCTTAGCAGTTGGAAGATTGCTCACACGGGTAGCGTCCCTTTCACAAAGGGACGTCTGTAGAAAACAGATAGCTTTGGCGTTCGCCTCCATGAGTTTGAATTCTTCGGAACCCCACTCTCCTTCTTTGTCCTTCTTTGCAGCAAGGACTTCGAGGTCGCCGTTCTTTATCACCAACCAGCATTGGTAGTTTTGACTTCGCACGAAGCACTCAAACCTTGTCTTCCATCGGTTGAAGTTTTCGTCCGTGAGGCGAGGAGGCTTCGCACTTGAGATACCTATAGCTTCCATCTCCATGTTTCCTGCAACTCAAACTTAATCTAGAGCGCCTGCTCTGATACCAATTGTTGGATCGTAAGTCTGTTAGAATAGGCGTCCTTAACTGAGTTAAGGGCGTCCTTAGATGCAGCAGAAAATAGACTTAACAGGAAACGTAATAAGATAATGGACACAAGTATTTATAGAGGAACCACACTAAGACCAACTAGTCTTATGGGTAAACCTCTACCTCCGTTGGAGGATTTTCAATAGTCGTCCTTATCTTATTAAGAGAGAGTCCTTACAACTTAGGCGAGCTGTTACAATCCCCTGAGCTAAGCCTTAGCTCTACTAGTAACACTCCTTTCAACCTAACAAAGTAACCTAACCCTCTTAGCTTATAAGGAAGCTATCACTCATGTCTCTCACGGTTCGTTGTGAGAGACAAACTACAACTCTAACTATTTTGTGGTCTGATTTGGATTTGATGTGGTTGGACTTTCTTTCTCTTGCTTCAAGCTCACTTGATCTTCTTGATCTTCGTTCTTGAACTTGAATGCTTCGGGAGAGCTTGTGAGAAAGTCTTCAAAGTCCACACCGCTATGCATACCCTTTGGAGGGTATTTATAGCGGTATGAGTTCTTGTCCTCTAGCGTCCTCTGAAGCTTGGGTAGGATCTGTCATCTTCCTTCAACGGTGCGATTTGCATCTTGAGGAAGTCAACTCTGTTGACGCTTGGGAAGCCTCCACGTGGTCAGGGGACCATTGCTGGGAAAGCGACATCTTTGGAATTGTTCACACGTGCCCAAACAAGGGAAGCTTCCTTCTGAGGACTACGGCCGAATGTGATGTAATCATGTTAGGGCGGCCTTGATTTGAATTTGAACCCCGTCCGTATTTTGGCGTGCGTCCCTTCTTGATGAGGACGCCGTCCTATCTTCGTAGGGACTTCACCAATTTCGTTCAGCACTGGAAGTTCTGATGAAGTGCGTCCCTACAGCTTAGGGACTCTCGTTCACTTGTTGTCCTTTTCGCTCATGTGCGTCCACTGGACTTACCTGAGATCAACACTTGGACAACTTATCAAATACCTTTGAGTTTGTCATTATCAAAACTAGGAACGATCATTATTGGCTTAGATATTAATGACTAACGTCCTTAATATCGTCCCAACAGTGGAGTTGAATTGGAGATCTACGGATTGGAAGGTGAAGACGGAGGGCCTGATAGGGAACCAGAAGTATTAATTATTCGCCGGAGAAATTCCCTTCCAACGCCGCTGGAAGTGTCAGGTTCAACAATCGTGATCGGAGATTTATTCCAATCATCCAATTGTAGTCTAGCTTCGCCGGCTCTGATCACGGACTCCTCCGTACTCACTTTCTCTCCGGCGATTGTGAACCTAGATTTGTCGCCACCGGCGAACTAAGCTCCGTTGATCAAAACCGAACGGTATTGTGTGATTGAAAATCGATCGGAATCTCTGTTCTCTGTTTCTTTTTCTCATCTGATTTTGATCTGCCTCGGAGTATGTGATTTTCAAATTTTTGGCCAAAGTTTATTTGCCTCGTTTTTGTTGATGGGTGAACAAACTAGTAGGAGTACATCAATTTGGAAAAGAAATTGTTCTCGTTTTGTTTAATTTCGCTCTAAGCTTCAATACTGAGTTCACAATCTATGAATCTTGATATGAATTACAATTAGTAAATGAGGCTAGTCATATCAATTTGCAACTGTAACTACTACGATACGGTTAACAAATTAATAAGATTAGGCGATTCGAAATCTCTGTTTTGTAGATTAGTCTTTAGGGTAAAGTGATTAATAAACATGACAAGTTTTTAAATGTGTATTTGTGGAGAGTTTCTTTAATATTGTCACTTGTGATGACAATTAGGTCTTATCAAGAAAATCCTTCGATAGCATTGGTGATGATATATATTGTCACTTGTGATGATAAATTGGAATTGTGTCCATAAATCTTGTTTTATCTATACTTATTCGGTGTAATTACTATAATCTTGAAATCTTCTAGTTATTTGTTGAATATTGTCACTTGTGATGACAATTAGGTGTTATCAAAAAGAATTTTTGATAACATTGGTCATGACATATATTCTCACTTGTGATGATTATTGAGAGCTGTGTGCATATATAAGTCTTGTTTTAGCTAAACTTATTCGAGGTAATTCCTATAATCTTGAAATTTTATAGTTATTTACTAAATATTGTCACTTGTGATGATAATATATTGTCATATATTGTGCATAAGCCTTGTACATTTGACATATATTGTCACTTATGATGACATATATTGTCACTTGTGATGATAATTTGGAATTGTGACGGTTGTCGGTCGTCGAGTGGTGACAGTTGTCGATTGGTGGCGGCCGTCGAGTGATTACAGTCAACGATCATCGGGTGGTGACGATTGTCAAGTGCTGACGGTCATCGGTCGTCGAGTGGTGGCGGTTGTCGGTCATCGAGTTATGATAGTTATCGAGGGGTGACAATCGAGTGGTGATAGTTATCGAGGGGTGACAATCGAGTGGTGATATTTATCGAGTAGTGACGGACTAGGAAAAGATCCTTTGATAACATTGGTGATAATATATATTGTCACTTGTGATGATAATTAGGAGTTGTGTGCACAAGTCTTGTTTTAGCTATACTTATTCGGTGTAATTACTATAATCTTTTAGTTATTTGCTGAATATTGTCACTCTGTGATGACAATGAGGTATTATCAAGAAAATCCTTTATAACATTGGTGATAACATATATTGTCACTTGTAATGATAATTAGGAGTTGTGTGCACAAGTCTTGTTTTAGCTATACTTATTCGGTGTAATTACTATAATCTTCTAGATATTTGCTCAATACTGTCACTTTGTGATGACAATTAGGTATAATCAAGAAAATCCTTTGATAACATTGGTGATAACATATATTTTCACTTGTGATGATAATTAGGAGTTGTGTGCATAAGTCTTGTTTTAGCTATACTTATTCGGTGTGAATACTATAATCTTCTAGTTTATTGTTGAATATTGTCACTTATGATGACAACTAGTTGTACCCGTCGTGCCATACACAACTTGTATTTTTAAATTAATGTCTGGTTATACAATAGATGAAATATTAATTTGAAATGTTTAATAATAGTTAAACATAATTTGGTTTCATACTGTCATTTAATATTAAATTTTTTTTATTATTATATGATTGATTGAGAATATGTTATTTTACAAATCAAGTACTTATATTTTCTAGTCAATAAAATACATTATTATGCAATTTATATTTAATTAAACTTTAGTATGCAAAGCACCAACTTGATCTACCCAAATTAAATGTAGTTGTTTTAATCATAATATTTTGCCTCTATATGCATGAATAGACAAAAAACAAATCTTATTAAAATATAATATAATATAAAATATAATATAATCAATAACTTAATTATAAGATAAAATTTTAATTTTAAATACAAACAACATAACTACATGCAAAATAACTACAAAATATAATATCTGATAACCTGAGTTATTCAACATTAACAATGTAGAATGATGTACGTGAATATAATTGGTCTTATCTTTTATTGAAAATTAGCCTTCAATTTAAAGATAGATAGATATATTGATGTGGTGACTTTCGAAATTTAGAAGTATATAACAAATAATATTTTATTTATTATGGAAAAGTAAAAAGTAATACAAAAAGTGATTATTTGAAAACTATATATATATATTGAGAACTATATTTTTTGTCAAAAAGTTATCATTTCAAAGAACACATTATTGCATTAGAAATGTATATAAATTAGTATTTTGTTTCACGTAGAGAACTAAAAAGTGAATAAAAAAAGTGATCATTTGGAAACTATATTGATATTGAAAACTATAAATTTTGTTTTAGATAAAACTATTATATTAGAAATGTATAACAATTAGTGTTTTAAGTCCCATATAAAATATAATACTATATTTATAATTTTGTGTTAATAAGGGGGTATTTAATGTCATCTTGACACATTAATGAGCATAAAGAAGTGAAAAAAAAAAGTAAATAATTTGTAATAGGTTCATAATAAAAATGATAATTTACAAATTTTAGTTGGTAAGCTAAGTTGTAATGCAAAAGTAGTCCAATATTATTTTTCAAGTTGAATATGATAGATCATTTTTATTTTAAAAGCTATTATGATACATTTATCTTAATGGTTGTATTACATAATAAAGAAAACGATTTTTGTATAAGAACGTAAAACATAGATAAATAATGAGAATAAAAAAGTAATCAATATCATGCATTTAGTCACAAATTTTTATATATACGTATTATTAAAAATTAATTTATGAATTTATGTGTGGCTTAGGGTTTGTTCAACATTGTAGGTAGCAGGGAGCCAAACGAGCAAGACGGTAGCGGAAAGCCAACCTCATTGAGGGTACAAGGGTGCAATTTTTTTGTCGATTCCACTTCATCAGTATATTTAAATACTTGAGGAAGAATGAAATAAGATAAAATGCATTATCACATCTAAATTCTAATTAACAATTGACACAAATCTCAATATATTAAATTACGTAAACTAACTTATATAATAAAATCAATAAGTTTAAATAAAATTCGGATTAATATATTATAATATTAAGTATATATAGATAATATTTAATAATTTAAATAAAAAACCAAATTATCTAATATATAGGTTATTGTCTTCTGAAAAAATAATAAATAATTAATATATAAAAATGAAATGAAAATGTGAACAAATTATTATCTTAATTAAAAAAAATCTCTTTTTTCTAAAGTGTAATCGATATGCAATATTAGTGATATATATGTTAAATATAACATATACTTTTTTATTGATATTTTAATATGATATGATAGTAAAAATGTATTTGATATATTATTTTAATAAAATGAATATTTGTTTTAAATATAGTGGTAGAACTTGCTACCATTGATGATTTAAAAAATACAATAATAAAATTATGAAAAATAATTTAAATTTAATATTATATTTATTTAAATGGGTAAAATATTATGATTATGGTTTATAGATTGTGACAAAAAAAATACGTTTTTAAATAAAATGTTTATGATAGATTTATGTATTAATTAAATGTGTATAATGATAAGATAGAGATTTATATATTTGGATAGAATTACTAATTAAATCTCACCAATTCTAATATAGAACTAATGATTCAATTAAGTATCTATAAGATTATGATAAAATCAAGATTTAGTAAGATAGATTTTTTAGAAAGGGGGTGATGTGGCGCAATATGGTGGCAGAATTTGCTTTCGCTTTAATATATAGTAATAGATATTGATTAGGTGTCACTTGTGATGACAATTAGGTGTAAATATTGTCACTTGTGATGAAAATTAGGTGTGAATATTGTCACTTTTAATCACAATCAAGCGTGAATAATTAATATCATATTAGTTAAAATGTCATTATCTTTCTCATTCTTATAACTAATATCATATTAGTTAAAATACTATAGCCTAATGTATAGCTTCTTCCTAATACAAGAATGAACTATATGAAATTACGATTCCATGCGTAGAGCCTGAGGCGGTCGAACACAACGTCGCGGAAACAGGGACTACGGGATCTTCGTCTTTCTCCGAAAATTCTTTAATACAAGTAAATTTGTTTAATACAAGTAAATTTGTGGTAAATTTATGGTTTACGATAATTTCTATTAAATTAAGTAAATTTGTGGTTTTCGACAAGTAAATCTTTCACAAACAAATTAAGAAAATTCTATGAATATTGGATTGAACTTATTTCTTTAATACAAGTAAATTTGTGGTTTCCGACAATTTCTATTAAATTTTTATAAACTTTATCAGTCTATCAATTGATGAAATTTCTTAAATTATATTTACATTTATGATAGTCGTTATTAATATGTGATAAAAATCGTAAGTAAAATATCAATTTATATTCTTATAATCAGGTTTTATAAATATATACAAATGAGTGAAAAACTTATGTCTTATATATATTTTTTGGGTTATATGAACTTCAAAAACAATATCACTCTTTTTAAAAGATAAAAAACCTATTCATATAATAAAAATTATATAATAATTTCCATATGAATATATAACTTTATTTTAATATTTTTATGTGAAATAGTCGTGCATGGCACGACAGGTTAAGCTAGTTATTAATAAGCCTTAAGAAATTTTTGTATTCATTAAGTAATACTTAGAAATATAATCTCATAACATGTATTAAAATTTGTACACTTTAAGTTAGGATGATTAGTACAATCTCATACTATTTTATTATTTAGTGTTGTAAGGGATTATTATTTCATAAATGACATACTAAAATATCATACTATCATTATATATAATTAAAGGTGTCAAACAGGTCGGGTCGGGTGACTTTGGGTTCAGTCTTTTCGAGTTCGGGTCAATCGGGTTACAGGTCAAGCCGGGTCGGGTCTTGACAGGTTACTATACGGGTTCGGGTCGACCTTACAGGTCAAGAATTTTGAACTTTTAATGATTATTAAAATAATATTATGATTAAATAATAATATTTAATAATAAAATATTATTTTTAATAGATTTTTATAATAATATTTTATTTATAATAGGCTTTACGATAAAATATATTATAATATTTATAAGAAAATATATTTATTCTACATATATACAAAATATCGGGTCGGCTATGGGTTTCAACCCAATCAGGTTCGGGTTAATCGGGTTCGGTTTTTTTCTTTACTCGCTACTATTCGGGTCGAGTTTCAACCCAAAAAAATTTCGGTCGGTTCGATTTTTCGGGTCGGGTTAGGTTTTGAGAGCTTTATATATAATGTTTGAAAGGGTTATTATTTTATAAAGGACAAATGATGATTTTGCCCTTACAGAAAATTGAGGGTTACTATAGAACCTTCTCCTCCTCATTTTGCATCCTAGACATATGTTTTGTAATAAAAGTCAGAGTGATTTATTAGTATAAGAAGTAACTAGTTATAGGTGTGTGTATCTATGCATGTTTTACTTATGATTGTTTATGTGAATAGTTGCTATATATAAGAGTTTCATGTTTATATAATAAGTAAGTTATTTATAACATACGATAAAGGGGTGTGAGGGTGTCACATTTACGGTTGGAAGTGGATTTGTCTAATTTTTTGTCTTGTATTATAGATGATCGCACTACTATGAGACTAGATTTGGTCGTGCTCGACGCCGTGCCAAAGATACGGAACACATTATCTCGATCTCGCCAGTTGTAGAGGTCAAACCGACACCGATAATTGAGTGGTTTGAGAGGCACTTCCAAAGGGGTCCTCGATGAGCCTTTAGTGGATTCATCACAATTCGATGTGGGGGGCAACTCGCAGTAGGACCCGACACCTCCCATACAGACCCCAATCGTAAATAGTACTCGAGGCTAAAGTGACATCACATTGCGACCCTCCATCTATATCGATTTGTCTAATTTTACGTAATGTATTATAGATGATATCGCGATGCTATGCGACTAGGTCTAGTGATGCTCGAAGTGGTACCGAAGAGAGGGCACAAATCATCTTGGTACAGCTGGCTGCAAATGTCAAATCGACTCCTCTATTTGAGCGGTTTCAGCGGCACCTCTAGAGGGGTCCTTGATTGGTCTTAGTGAATTCATCACGTGTCGTGATGCTTGATACACTTTTGATATCTCGCTACGTTGATGTACGATTGTAATTGTGATGATTATGCTTGTTGTACTTATTTTTAGTAGGATGTTTTAATGATTTTGTTATGTAGTTTTAAACGATTTTTGTATGTAGTTACAATGATTAAGATAATATTATGTAGTTTTCTTAAATACTTGATATTGATCAATGTTTTCTGAAACAAAAAAATAGGTTTAATTACAAACGATAGAAAGTAAATATGATAAAGCAAGTAAAAAATAAACACCTCTAAGCAATATTACATTCCATGTTGTAAATTGTTCATATCATTTTACTAAGAAGAAGTAGAGTTCATCAGAATAGGGTGATTGTCCTTCTGAACAAATCTATATTTGTTTAATCACAAGAGCAATTGACGATGAAAACTTAAATGTGGTTGGGGCACAATAAGTATTTAACTTTGATAGCAATTAAAGTATCTCATTGTGAAATATTCTATTCGAATTTTTCGATAATTTGAACTTTTATATTAAATCTTTTAAGACATTGTCAAGTTTTTTTGAGTGGGAAAAAGAATAAAAGAAGAAAAAGGAAAAGATGATGCCTAATGGTATATATTTGGAAGTTTGTGTAAATAGTGATAAATTTAAGTAAATAGGATTGTTCAAGTGACATGACTTATATTATACATAAATATTGATCTCAAAATCACACACATACATAAGTGCTCATTTCAACAAAACAACGCCATCGTATCTTAAGCTTTTATGGTTGGATCTTGGTAGACTGCATACGACCGGTCAATCCTGCTTCATTTCCTCCAACAAAACTAGTACTTGATTTTCAAGGATCTTCAAGCGTTGAAGCCGATTTTTGATATTCTCAACTACTGGCAAATTTTCATCCAATCCCTTCAAGTCGCAACGAGAAAGCAACTCATCTCCCGCCTTAGTAAGACGAGAAACAAATTCGGGCCTAATAAATTATCCAAAGATCTCATTAACTATTTGATCATACATATTAATGCAAACAAGTATATCCCAAGTATTAACTATACCTGTTTTGAGGCTGTATATAATCAATTTTCATCATGCCTGAGTGCAAGACATGGTCTCTAAAAGCTATGGAGCACTCTCTGAGTTGTGGTGCATCCCAATGTTCGCTTTGGAGATCAATGAAATATGCGCTATCAAAATCGAGCCGGCCCATTTCAAATGTAATAGATGGTATCTCTTCCTCTGCAATGGAGCATGTGATGAAGAAGAGCGCGTGAAGGAGACATGAAATTACAAGAGTGAGTTTCATTTTTTGTTTATTTCTTTGGGTTGATTTAATTTGAACTCAACTCCCCGCATGGAGTAGTATTTATATTACATCTCGCTTCACTTTTGGTTTATTTTCCTTGGTGGTGATAAATAGGCCTTTTGACTCAGTCTTTGCCACAAATTTGGTTTCTATACTAATTACTAAACGTGGTTGTGCGAGAGATATGACGGAAGGTCACTTTGACTTTGAGTGATAATTAAAACGTGCCTATTTGCAATAAAAATAAGGGCTTGTTTTACTTGCACCCAAAAAAAATTTCCCCCCCAAAAAATTTCTTTTACTTTTTTCTACATAAATGTCCTATCTATACTTTTCACAATTCTCAATAAAATTTTTCCACCCAAACCTTTATTTTATCCTCTAAAAGATCTTTCACCCACTAAAAAGAACAAGCCCTAAACCTGTCCGGGGGGTGGAAAAAAGGCAGGCGGTTCTGGAAGCATCTAAAGGCCTAACCTCGCAATTCTTCTGGTGGTAAAGACTGAAGAGCAGAAAGAGCCAAACCCTAACTTGAATTGAGCTGAATCGAATCCCCATGGCAGATTCCGCTTTAGCAACGACAATGGAGGTGGTCGGAAAGCGAAAGCAAAGCGAAGACGCCGACGAGCAACCGCCGGAGAAGCGCCCCTCGCTGTCGAAAACCTGTGTCCACGAAGTCGCCATTCACATCGGTTTCGTCTCCGGAAAGGAAAAAGCCGTCCATGCCACGCTCCACAAACCTACGTACACCGGCGACCCCGCGAAATCTTACGCTTTCACGCTCGATCCGTTCCAGGAAATCTCCGACGTCGGACTCATGATCGATGACGTCACGATCGCCCCCAACGCCAACTGTCTGGTGATGACCACGGAGATCCTTTGTGGGATGCTCTACAGGGGATCTGAGATCCATTACATGAAGGCTTGATATGGTCGTGCTCGTGCATGAGATCGAAGAAAATGATGTCAAAGATAACAAGGCCAAAACGAGTTCTTTATTTGTTGTAGCCTGGAAGATGATGTCAGAGATAAGAAAATTTGAATATTCTAAATTTTACTGAAATTTTGTTTTATTTTGCACTAGTTTAACCTGTTGTTTTTAGTATATTTATCATGTTCTCTTAGGGAATATAATACAAAATTCGTTATTGGTTTTGCATATTTATCAAATGTTCTTCTTTTTAGATTTTATTTTCAGGTCGGGTTATTCTTCTCAGATTAAAATACGTAAAGGAACACATATTGAACATTAGGATGCGCAATATGATATTGCGCCACGTCACCCATTGTATTAAAATAATATATTTTATTAAAAGAAATTTGTCATCTATTGAATTTGAAATTTTTTGTTTTCACTACTTAATTGGAAAGTTTATCTTTTGTCCTCTGTATATATTAAATGGTAAGTTGGACCGGTTATATTATTGGAAAATAATATATATATTCCACTACTTATATAAAGTTATGACAAAACATGTTAATACACCATTGTGAAGATATATCACGTAAAGGCATGTTAATTTTATATACATTGTAAAGATATAATATATCATTTTAACAAATTTAGCTAAAATATGTATCATACATAATATATTATATATAGTGTATGTATCTACCAATAATTATATTTTTATTAAATAGTAGCCTATCCTTACCCATCTAGAACTCTTTTCCTTTTTTTTTTGATAAGGTAATAATTAGGTGTCCCGTTTATGGGGGACGACCTAGAGCATCCTTTCGGATGAGAACATTAAGTTCTTGATGATTCTCAATGCGATCAATAGGGAGGTCGTGGCCCAGTTTCGCGATTTTATCAGCCACGACATTAAGGACCCTATTCACATGCTTGATACGAACTGACTCGAAACTTTGGAGGAAAGCCCAGATGTCCGAAATCAGTAGGTCAATTTGCCAAGGACACTTTCTTGTACCCTTGGTAGCTTCGATAACCATCAAGTTGTCACCTTCAATTTCTATCTTTTTGTATCCAAGTTGTTTGGCTTTCCTGACTCCATGTCGTAGACCGAGAGCTTCAGTTATTAGAATTGAGTTATGTCCATACTTCATAGCCCCCATGTTAATCACTTCTGCTTTATGGTTTCTTAGAACAAATCCTGCTGAGGTTGATTCATCGTTCAGTTTCGAACCATCAAAGTTAAGTTTAATGAATCCGTTTTCTGGTTTTTTCCATGTTGCGTTTTGATTTTTCCGTTTTGGCTTGCTCAAGTTTCTTACTCCAGTTTCCTCATCTTTTGTATATTTCTTTGACCTTTCTAGCTAATAATTTGATTTCGGATATATTGGGCCATGTCTGTAATTACATTATCAGGATCTTGCTGGAACACCTTTAAGTTCCTTTGATGCCACAGGCATCACCAAGTAGTGGCGAGCTCCGTGAACATTTTTGTACCTATCAATTGGTGTATATCTGTTATTATGTTTCTAGGTGTTTTGATTGTGGTATCATAATTTTGTATTGCTTCTGCTATTATTGGGTTAATTTGCTGGGTAGCGCACTGCATGTGTGGGCAATCCACGATATCATTTTTGTACATATGTGAAGATGATATCGTCTTTGAGATACTTTTCTGTGACCATTCGCACCCATATGTTGTTCGGCTCCGCGATTATTTTCCAGAGCAACTTCATTTGAAACGCTTTCTTCATGTGTTCTGATTTTCTTATTCCCAAGCTGCCAAATTCTTTTTTCTTGCATATTCTGTTCCATCCGATTAAGGGTTTGTAGTTTTGGTCCTTGTTCCATAGGAAGCAACGATTTATTTGGTCTAGCTCATTGTGGATACTGGTGGGCAGCATAAAGCTTTGCATCACATAACTTGGTTTCGCTGTCAAGTTCGCTTGGATCAGGGTAGACCGCCCCTCTTGAGAGAGGTTGTTTGCTTTCTATTTGGTTAGTTGAGATTTTGTATTGCCTACAACATCCCTAAAAGTTTCTTTACTAACTTTGCCATTGATCATAGGACATCCTAGGTATTTGCCGAGGTCAGACATTTGTGTTATGCCCAAAGTTTTTTGGACTCTAATTCTTCCTTGGTTGTCCACTGATTTAGAAGGGTGGAAATTAGATTTGTGGAAATTAACTTTTTGCCCTGAGATTGCACAATATTCTTCAATTATTAGCTTTACTTGGTCACATGCATTTTGGTTGGCCTTGCTAAAAATAATAATGTCATCTGCGAACGCGAGAAATGGAATTGAGGTGCCACCACGCGCAAGGGTGAATCCAATCGGGGGTCGTGGTTTGTTGCTAATTTGTTGGAGTTTTCTTGCTAGGATTTCCATTCCGAGGATAAAGAGGTAGGGTGATAGGGGGTCCCCTTGCCTGAGCCCTCGAGCAGGAATGAATGGTTCGGTAGGTCCGTTGTTCACAAGGACCGAAAAAGATACTGTTTGTGTACTCTTTTATCCAGTTGAGAAAGGTGCTACAAAACCCAAATTTCTCCAATACCTTGTTAAGAAGCATCCAGTCAACGCGGTTTGTGTACACTCTTTTGCATTTTAAAATGACAAATCTCGATTCGTGTACTAACAAGTCTATTTGTTCATTTATGAGACGATGAGCTTTCCACATGATGCATAATCCACCCGCTCTGCCTGAGGCGGGAGACCATACAAAATTGTCAAACCCTGCTTTTTTCCATGTACATTCATCCGGTTCTTTATCAGTTTTAGTTTCCATTATTGCCATTATATCGATTCGTTCTATTTTACAAAATGTGTCTACCTCCGGCCAGAAGGATTTACGACCCATTCCACGACTATTCCAGGTGCTTATCCTTATGAGACCCTATATAACTGAGGAGGTCTAGGGATACTTGAAATCCCACGGGTCTTAGTTGCCCACGTTTTCATCTGCAATTTGATGTTGGATACAACTTGGCTAATGTGTAAAGAGATTGTTATCTTAAACATGAGATAGTCCGTTTCCGCATATATGCGAGTTCTGGGCTCTTCGGTCATATACATACTATATTTCTCAGGGCGGTTTATGTTTGAACCAAAATTTACCCAAGGAAGAACTTTGGCTTAAATGGGGCCTAGATCGAAATAAATCAAAGAGAAGGACGAAAATTGTGTTTGTAGTGCTGAGAAAAGCATATGAATGTGTAAAAACATGGTACCCCGTTCTAGGGTTTACATTGGATGTATGAAGGTATGACCCCCCCCCCCTTCTAGGGTTTACAATGCATGCCTCTGGCGAGGGCTATGGTGTGTGATCTGATGTGATCTCCTATTCTTCTCTATCTATCCTCCCCAATTTCGTGGGTTTACATGGGTATTTATAGACAAAAAGTAAGAATTCTATCTTACACAAGGTATAAATCTATCTTAACAAACAAGTCTTCTAGAAAATCTATCTTGTATCTTGGATACTCTTTATCCATTCTGGCAGCGAATCTATCATATATTAGAAGATATCTTGGAAAGATTCTATCTTGTTGCCTCGGATCTACCTTCTTCAACCGACATTCCTTTCGCCGCAAGTCTTGTCTTACTCTGGAGAGGTAGCAAAGAAATACTAATCGGGTCTTGATACTTCTTTGACTATGTATTGATCCTTCTTCGCCTAAAACCTGGGTACCTTGTAGCTGTAAGGCGTTGAGACTTCTCTGGTAATGGGTTGCTTCCTGCTTGGATTATTTCTGGGTCCAACAATACCCCAAATTCATCTTGGTTGTTGAGGTGACGAGATGGGCAAGATGGATTTCACGCCTTTGACATGAATCTTCGTTATTTGCAAGAGTTGTTCGTTCATATAAGCGATTGAGTTTCTGGACAGCAGACGTCTTCGTGACAAAAGTGCTTACTAGAGGCGCGGACTCTATCAAAGTCGTCAGCTATAAGCACGGACTTGACCGAAGCTTCTTGCCGCCAGCGTTGGTGTAATCGAAATTGTGTAGCTTTGGGCATGTTAACTTGACGATAACCGTGAGCATCGGGTGTTAGCCTAATCGAAGTCGCTAGCCCATAGCATAGACTCGACTGAAGTCACAAACCAAGAGCTTACACTCGTTGTCGTATAAAGGTGATGTTTGAAAAACTGAAGGTATACGTCTCGGACTGAGAGCTTGTGTCTTGGAAGCTACATCCTAAAGTGACTCTTAAGGTAGTACACTTGGTCGGTTTTAAGGTCTGCATCAGAGATTCTCCGCGTAGGATAGCGAATACTCGACGAGCTGTAGTGCGGTCGGGAAGTGAAGCTGTAAGAAGCTGTGAAGGTGAACCAGTGTTTGGTCAATGTGGAGGTTAGAATGATTGCTTTAGTATTTAGTGAAGCCTCGCTTGGAGATTCTTCAAGACTTTTCTATCGGCAAGGGTGATCGTTGGGACTTATTGGCGTAGCAGGATGCCTTTGCTAAGTATAACCCACTCGGCACCCCAGCATAGGATCTTCTTTTGAGGTGGACGTGGAACTTTTGAATGACGCCGGAACGATCAATCATGAGGATAGGGTGATTGACGTACGTGATGTTTAGACGGTAATAGACTCTAGCCTCCTTCGTCATGAAGGGTCTGATTTATGAGGTTGAGTTAACCCCATGATGACAGAATTGAATGATTCTTTGAACGCAGGATCTATGTGCAATCTTCGTATGCTGACCGATTACTAACTAGGCATGGCTAGATAAAATTGTCATTTAACCAAAGAATGACCAGAGAAGTACTGACGCGTGATTAGCAAGTTCATCTGAGCCATTTTTGGTGAATCTTCACGTATGTTTAACCAGCGATGATGCCGGCGCAATTAAGGAACTCGATGGCAAGGAGCCTTCGGACAAGGCAGCTTCTTCGACCCCAGCCACTGAAGGGCGGCTCTACCGTTTCCCTTGTCGCTTATTTGACTTAACTTCGTTGAGTGAACGAAAGCAAACCCCTGATTGGGTGTATGTTTGTTTTGTTTCGACGCCCTTGTATGGAGCGCTTCTTTCAGTATTGTCCTTGCACTAAAATAAAATAACTTTGCAATAATGTTAGTATAAGTAAATATCCGGAGAATTTCCAGAGAAACATCGTCCGTTGGTAGGGGACGTCTTGTTTTACTCGTATTGAGCTTCGATGCCATGGTATGGCGCTCACATATATATATGTTGTTGTGCTAGTAACTTTTTATTTGCGTTAGTTGGCAAATTTAGAGGGATGTGATGGTCTTGGAGATTGTCCAAGGACGCATTTGTGTGTGTATGAATGCGTTAGTAGATCAGCATTCGAGAGGAAGTGTTATGTGACTCCTCCCCAGCGCATAATTATCACGAAATACGTTTTCGGTCATTGCGCTTAGTTTACTGCAAAGGTCCGTGCATAATTGCTTATGATTAGGCATCCTTTGGATCCATAAGTTTAGTCCTTAGGATGTATTGTGTTCACGGCGTCCAGCGAATGTGGCCTTGGGTTATCGGTGCTATAGCGTTCCCCTTCCCGTACTAGTCCAATGTGACTACATTGATTGGACTTAGATGGGGGGCAACCAACTTATGGGTTACTTCACCACGTTGTATGCGTGACGACATCGCCATTTCTAGACGGTATAACCATGTATTTATACAGTGGTTTTTTGTGTGTTTTTTGTCGCGTATTTGTTTAGTCGGTGAGACGTAAAATAGCGCATAGGGTGCGTTTGAAGAGGTAGTTGAGTTGTGGGAGAGTTGTTTTCTCGCAAAACATCACAAATAGAATTGGAAAACTTCTAAACTATGAATTAAAGACAATGTATCGACAATGGGAGCTAGCGCCCCAGAGTCGCTTATTAAAATAAGAATCAAAGAAGTTTCAAAGAAGTCTCAAAACAAAGCTACGTATTGAGTAGAATTTTAATGAGAACAAACCGACTCAGAAGTGATACTTCTTCAGGTGGGGTGTGTCTTAACGCGTGTGAGTCGCGATCGACTGTTATTAGCGTTGGCTCGTGAATGAGCGGGAAGACATTATATAATGTAGGAAGAATGAGAACGAGTAATAAAGTATAGATAGTAAAAGTAAGTACCTTAGTCTTGTAGCCAATGTTGGCGTATAGCGCCTTGGGACTGTATTCGGGCCGTGGCTGACCATTGACGTTTTGTATGGTTGGATAATGCATAATCAAGAAGTCAAAAATAGGTGATCACGGGTTTCCCCAATGACCCTCCAATGCTTAAGTTAGTAATGTCTTTGTAAGAAACCGCAAAGGGAAAGCAGAATGTAAACAATAGTTTTTGGGAGTGATACGGATGAAACCTGTGTTTTTCCAGCGATTGGATCATGTTCCTGACAATGGTTATTGTCATCGCCGTCTTCTCACCTGATGTTCCTGGATACCAACTAACTGGATGGTGATTCTCTAACTGCGGCCTGGCGGCTATCAGTGATCAATCAACGAGCGATCGGCTTAGATTGTTCCCAAGGAAGGGGGTTTAAGGAGTGTCGAGGTTAGATCAGACGACCCCTGTTGTCTTCTTGCAACCATCAAGGTCTGGCCTTGAAGCTGTCTTCGCAACTTCTTTGGAGATTTTCTAGCGACTGCATAGCCATTGTCTAGAGAATAACAATGAGTGATTGGCCTGGCTTGTTGCCCAAGCAAGGATGCTGGAGGGGTTTTGTAGCTTGACCTGGTGTCGAGGTCGCTACACCCCAGTCGTCGTTTTGCAACCGAAAATGTTTGGCCTTGAAGCCATCTTCGCAACTTCTTTGAAACTTTTCCAACGACTGCCCGGAGATTATCTAGGGATATGCCGACTTGTGCGGTCTTCTCTGTAGAAAGCTGCTCGAACCTGATTTTTCTGAACTAGGGGAGTGAACCCCTGACCATGGACAGTTAAGCCAATCTATTGTTGCTTCTTGGTTTAAGTAACCCCAACTCGTGGTGAATTGATACTTTGTGAACCGAGCGTGGGCCGCTTCCTTGAGTTCTTGGACGGTGTCCGAACCTGACTCAAGTTCTCATTCGTTGCTTTCCGTAGTGGTGAGTCAGTACCCGGCAGTGGGCATTCTAATCTCTGCCGGAATGACGGCCTCACATCCGTGCGCTAGGAAGAATGGTGTTTGAACCGTTGCTCCCTTTGGGTGGTGTGATTAGTTCGATGTTCCACTTTTTGCGGAAGTCACGCGTCTTCTTGCTTCTGAATTGTGATATGCCGTCGCACGTAATCTCTTTTGATACCCCTAATCTTTTGACATGTGGATGGAGGCAATTTTCCGTCAATGTCCATACCCCATCTCATGAATGACCATGTTGTGATCGAGGGATGGAGAATCTCTAGCGGTTGGTGTGGGATAGGTGTGTGGTGCTGACATGCTTCGTACGCCTAGGCGTACCTAATTAAGTCCTGGAGAATAGTCAGCTACTACCACCCCTGCCTGAGGATCTTGTTGGCTAAGCTCTGACCCCCAGTGTGGTTCCTGCAGTCTTCCTCGCGTTTGCACATGATTTTCTCGGCCTCTTCTTTTTCTGCGCATCGCTGTAGGAAGCATGAGGTAGATTTGTTGAAGAAGATCCCATCTAGGATGGTGAAGCGTGTTGCTTTCGATCTTAGGGCTTTGGCTTTGATCTTGTCCTTGGGTGCTTCGCCATGTAGGAACCAGTTTAGGTATGGCCTGGTCCAGTGGTCGACTGAACTGACCCTTGGATTGGTGGATCTTTGGAGAATATCTGGAGCGAGTGGCTCGGGTGGTGATTCTTTAGCCTTGATAATTTTGATGATTCGGCCATTGCAGATTGCAGTAGGCGAATGAGAAGTATCTTGTTGTACTCCCTAGGGTTTAGGATTGCTCGGCCGAGGGATTTGTTCAAATGCAATCGGGTCAAAGCTTTCGGATAGTGTTTTAACTATTCCGAGGTAGCCGATCATCTTATCGTTTCTAGCTATAAAGATGCCTAATATTCAGTTAATGACCAGCAAAGAGTTGACTCGTACCTTAAGTCTCTTGATGGATAGAGCCTTGACTAGCTCTAGTCTGAAGATAAGAGTTTCGTACTCCGACTCGTTGTTAGTGGCGTCAAAATTACTTCTGCCTACTTGAGCTGCTCTTGCCCCCCTTGCCGATTTTAGCACGACTCCGAGACCTGCCTCCTTGCGTTCGAGTCTCCTTTGGTGTTCAGTAACCATTCGTGCTCTCCCGAGGGTTGGGGTAAAGTCGGCAACGAAGTCAGCGAGCACCTGTGACTTGATTTCTCTCTGAGGTTCGTACCTGATGTCGTACGCGCTTATGTGGATGGCCCACTCCGCCATTCTTCCCAAGAATCCTAGATTTTGCATGATTTGCCTGAGCGGGTACTTTGTCAGGACAAGTACGGTATGCGATTCGAAGAATGATCGGAGTTTATTCAGGAGAATTACGACCGTTAAGACCAGTTTTCCTATTGGAGAGTAATGTGTCTTGTTGGAAAACATCATCCTACTCACGAAGTAGACCGGAACCTATTGGCCCTCTTCCTTTTTGACGAGGACTTAGCTTAGGGCGCTGTGCGACACGACTAAGTAATGGTGCGGTACCTCCTGTGGCGTTGGTTCAGCCAGTAGCAACTGAAGGGCAAAGTATCCCTTCAGGTCCTGGAATGAGCCCTCGTGCTTTTCTATCTATTAGAAGCTCTTGTTCTTCTTTAGTACCTCATAAAATAGTCGATACTTATCTGAGGATTTTGGCAGATGAACCGGCTAAGTGCGGCTGTCTTGTCGATCAGCTTTTGAACATCCTTTACGCTTAGAGGGGATTTCAAGGGAGCAATCGCCCGAACTCGGTCAGGGCTAGCCTTAACCCCTCGCTTGGTCACCACATGCCCCAGAAAAGTACCAGACGGTACCCCGAAGATGCACTTCTGGGGATTTAGCTTCATGTTGTATTCTTCAAAGGTTCTGGATGCTTCTTCCAAGTGCCCCCTGTGTAAGGAAGCGCTTGTGCTCTTTGCCACCATATCATCGATATACACCTCCGTTGTCTTTCCAATGTGATTATGGAACATCCGATCAACTAATCGTTGGAAAGTAGCCCCGGCGTTTCGCAAGCCGAAGGGCATTATGTGATAGCAATATGTGCCTTGCCCGATTATGAAGGAGGTTTTTTGCATCGGTGTCATCGAACACGATGGCTTGTCCTAATGATTTCCTGATGGCGTGTCCCGATGGTTGGGATCGGCCTAAAATCGCTTTCTTTGGCATTGAGATTTGTTGCTGAGTATGTCAACCACATATGTTTGATCCCCCAGATATCATGTTGACCGCTCTGTCTAGTGTTGGAGGATCTCGCCTTTCTTAGCGCTCGGGCTGGAGATTCTTCAGTACTTCTTTGGGCACTTGGGCATCCGGCGCCAAGTCCTTGATCCGCCTCTCGATGATTAAACGAGACAACTCTTTTCTTAGCATGATGCAGCCGCGAGTCCGGTGCCCATGATACTCGTGGTAGTCACACCACTTGGTGGTATCTCCATCGGCCTTTGGAGCCTTATCCTTTCTTGGCCACCTCACGTATTCCCCAAGCCTGGTCATATTTCGTAGGAGCTTGTCCGTAGAGATGTTAAGCTTAAGGGAGTCTAGCGAAGGTGGTGGTGATGTCGCAAGACTGGATTGAGACTTTTTCCCGGTTGAAATGGTTTTAGGACTTCTCTGGTGGATCTTTGGAACTTCAGTAGTACCCTGTTGAGATCGTTGGATTGCTTTCGACTAGAGGTGAACTGAGGGCGAAAAGTATCCGAATGATCCACAAAGGACTGAATGCTCCCACGTGGGAGACTAGCGAATCAAGTCAGGGCTGGCCCTGTTAGGGTTGTGTCGAACCCTTTGTTCATCATAGCTTCTTTGGAATGGTAGGGGACTACGCTTTCCATCATCTTCTGCTTGTATATTGCCACGTGTTCGAGAGGATATGTGGTCCCGTTGTACGTGGGCTTACTTGGAATGGAGATTCTTTGGAGTTTCTTTGAAGCCGTCCGATGCTTCGGATTTCATGGATTGTAGTTCCTTGGTGATTTGACCGACTATGACGCCTATTCGCTCTGCAATCTTCTTTTTGACGGCCGTGTCCAGGCCGATCTACTGCGCCTTTCGTAATCATCCTCGTTGGTGTAATCACCGGCGATCCAAGTTAGGGTGACGTGTCATGCAGTCAAAAACAGTGAACAACAAATACGTATAAGTATAGAAGGTTGATATTTGTGAGATGCGCAATTAAGAAAGAAAGTCTATCTTTTAGCGGCATATTAGAAAAGTTGTAATCAAACAAGGATAAAGGCAAAATGTGAACTCTTTAGAAGAGAGAAGCAAAACACGGAATGAATTGTGAGATAAGGGAACGAGGAAACCAGTATATGAAGGATGGAAGGCGTGATCCGGAAGGATCGACTTGACCGTTTGCATCCAGGTTGCCAAGTACTGGTCCGATCCGCCTTGTTGTTGCTTAGAGGTTCTTTGGCGACCAACAATGAATGATTGGCTTGCCTTGCTTCCCTTGACAAACCACCAGATTGTACTCAATTATTAGCATGAGGTTTTCATAATTAAAATATAGAAACTTAGTATAAGGAATTGAATGGGAAGAAGAATTCTCCCTGTCCAGAAATTTGACGAGGAGATAACAAAACACATGGCTTTGATGTTTGCAAATCAAACCCTAGTATTGCATCATCCCCTGCTTTGGTTTGATGATCATCGATGTTTCTTTGATGATCGCTCCACTCCTGGCTTCGCTGATCGCTCCAAACTTCTTCGGGACTTCTTTGAGACTTTTTCGGAGTTCTGCCATCTCTTCGTCATCGTGATCTGGTGCTTTGATCTTCGTGATGTCTGTTTTTCCCCGTAGTGAGAGGGTCAGGATGGGTGTTTTCCAGTCCTGATATTGTGTCTTTTGATCAAGAAAGGTGGAGACTTTTGTCCTTTGATGATTGTATCGATCTTCGGCCCCACGGTGGGCGCCAAATTGTTTGAACCAAAATTTACCCAAGGAAGAACTTTGGCTTAAATGGGGCCTAAATCGAAATAAATCAAAGAGAATGACGAAAATTGTGTTTGTAGTGCTGAGAAAATTGTATTTATAGACAAAAAGTAAGAATTCTATCTTACACAAGGTATAAATCTATCTTAACCAACAAGTCTTCTAGAAAATCTATCTTGTATCTTGGATACTCTTTATCCATTCTGGCAGCGAATCTATCATATATTAGAAGATATCTTGGAAAGATTCTATCTTGTTGCCTCGGATCTACCTTCTTCAACCGACATTCCTTTCGCCGCAAGTCTTGTCTTACTCTGGAGAGGTAGCAAAGAAGTACTAATCGGGTCTTGATACTTCTTTGACTATGTATTGATACTTCTTCGCCTAAAACCTGGGTACCTTGTAGTTGTAAGGCGTTGAGACTTCTCTGGTAATGGGTTGCTTCCTGCTTGGATTATTTCTGGGTCCAACAGTTTACTTCATCTTTTTCTTGTATTCGGGTTTGGTTTTTCCTGTATATTTCGTTTTTACAACCTGCATCTTCCACCAACAACTTTAGGAGCCTAATTAATAAAAGTTGGACAGTAGTAAAGGATTTCCAACAATTATACCTATTATCATGGTTCCTGATCTCATCCAATTTTGCAAAAAAAAATTGTCATAATAAATCCAAATAGATCACTGCCACTATCCTTCCTTATTACAGGAGCAATGTTATTGTTCTGATGAACACAAATTGTCATAATAAATCCAAATGTTCCTTTGCCATTGTCCTGCCTTATTATAGGAGCAATGTTATTGTTCTGATGAACACCACCAGTAAAGATTTCCTCAACCATGGTGGGTTCAGGGTTCAAGAGATCACTGCCATGTTGGGCCTCACCAGCCAAAACAGTCATTTGTTCAAGTTGATCAGGGTTCAAATGTTCAGGGTCTTCACTGTAGGTTTTCTTTCTAGATGGGAAAACACCATAAAGGATTCTTTTAGCTTTCCCTGCAATGCTTGTCTTCATGCTTTCCATAGAGATTATAAAGCCTTCAAACTCCTCAGAGAAGAGAGCACACACAATACTATGTTTTTTCTTAGATTGAACAACTGATAAGAGGACACATAACAAGCACATCGGAGACACATAACAAGCATAAGCACACACAGCTCTGAACCATTCATTTTTCATTATATAATCATCAAACAAGCACATAACAAGCACTTGATTCAAAACTAGTTTAGGAAAACGACAACCGGAGAGGTCGAACCTGATGCTTTTTGGAGGCCGACGGCCCTGCCAAAGGCCTTTGAAAGACTTTGCGTTGACACCGTGACTTGCCTGCTGCGAAAGCCGCTCTCTAAATCCCCACTCCCACTCTACAGACCCGACCCATAGGTGAAGCCCCGAACCGTTCCAAGCGAGAATGAGCCCAAAACTCAAAATTGATTGTGGTTCTCGGAGGAAAAGCCCTCACCGATTATGTTGTTTCCTCCGCTTGGTCGAAGTCAGAACACCGTCGAGCCATTGAACCTTGGCCATTGAAGCACGATCTAGAAATCGCCGAACTCGGCGCTTTAGTTTTTTAGGGTTCTTTTTCGGGGTTTTTAGGATTTGACTTGAAATTGAGGCATTGAGGCTAATAATCGTGAATTGCAAGAAGGAATAAGCAAATCCAAGATTCAGATTAGCAAGGTTTCTCTGGTTAGGGTTTGAAATTGAAGTAGAGTCAAGTTTTTCTTTTGGAGAAGGGAAAGTTTTGTTGTTCGCCATTGAAGGGGAAGGGAAAGGGGGCAGGGAGTCGGGTTCTGTAACCTTAATTTCCTAGAACTCTTTTCCTTTAAATACACCTCCCATCCATTCATTCTACTACATTTAATTTACCTTTTGTCTAGACCATTAGTTCCCAATTTTTTTAACTTTGTCAATCAAAAGTATGTATTTTTTAATCATGTTTTGTAGTTTTGTTTATATTCTAAATTTTATTGTTGTTGTTGAAAGCTACTATGGAGATTCTGATCACTTTTTTCATGAGCTTACCCATTAAAGGAACAAAAGATATAAAATTTTTTATCGCCTCTCGAAGATGTGGAACGTTGTTAATACTAATAATGAAATATTGCCAAAAGAGCTAATTTTTATAGGCGAAGAGGTCATAAGTTCAACAAAATTTTCACTTTCTTATGTATTTTTTGCATGAATAAAATTATGAACACCAAAATTAATTTCATTCTCTCATTAAAAATTAATTATGTATTAATTACGCCGATCATTGTCACTGATGACAAACTTAACTACACACAAAATTACTCATGTATCTTTCCTTTTTTTATACGTATTTGTCTACCTATATCATTCTTATGGAACAAACATGATGGATAATTTCATTTTTTTTATAGGGAAATAAAATTCATGCTTGGATAAAAACAATCAATATTTTACTTATCATTATATCCATAGTCTATCATAAGCTTTTTACTTTAAAAAAATATATTTAGTCATATTGTATAGATCATAATTTAATATTTTACCCATTTAATTAAATAGCATATTACTTAAAAATACTTTTCATAATTTTATTATGACATTTTTAAAAAATAAGGAAAAATGACTTATAATAACATCAAGTATCAACATTCGACCAAAAATAATCCGATGTTTCAAAATTGTCACTAGCGAAGCGAACTATCATGATATTAATTGGAGACGATTTTCCGGTATGTTTTCCGATTAGTTCGATGAAGTGGTGATCGGAAACATGTCGTGGCAATTACTCCTTCTTTTATAATTTTTTAAATGTCTCATGTCACACATGCCACTTCACTAATTAATGCTTCATCACAATCTGAATCTAACCTAAATTAAAATTTTTAAAAACAATGATAATGAAAAACAATCCACATGAAAGGGAATCAGCAAAGAAGAACGAAGAAAACCAAAGGACACAACCCGTTGAAGAATGAAGAAGGCCGAGCTTAGTATACGTTTTTATCTTTATTAATTAGAATATACAGTTAAACTAGGCATTGTACCTTGTACGTATTAGTTGTTTACTTGTTTTCTAAAGATATTTAGAAGAAGAAAATTATTTATTAGTTAGTTTTTTGTTTAACAAATTAGATTTTTTTAGTTAAGATACTTATTTAGTTTGGAATTGAAGATACTTAATTAGTTTTTATTGTATTCCTTTTAAAATATCTCACTATAGTAAATTCTAAAGCTAGTCACTTATAAAAATATAATTAGTCCCATAATACAAGAGACTTAAATAAGAAAGAGAATTGTGATTAAAAAGTTAATAATATTTTTAAAAAACGGTTAAAATTTTGTGTTTTCTATAATAGACATGAGATAGGGAATTATCATTTCATATTAGTGAGAATCCACGTTTAAAAATAGGTTCACAGAGTTATTCTTTTTAGGTTTCATTTAAAAAAGATTTAGATGCCCGTTTATAGTTATATACTAGATTATTGTCGGCCCGTACCCTGTACGGGACACGATCGATAATAATTTATTGATGTATTATTCAATCAATAAAGGAATGCATAATAATATTATTAAAAATTTGATATTGATATCGTCTTTTTTATCCGCAATCTTTACAATATTTTGTTAATCCAAATTGTGATTTGATGTTAAGAATAAACTTAAATTTAAAATTTATATAATATCACTTATATAAAAAGTATAAAAAAAATACTATCATATTATTTCAAAATATATTTGATTAGTTAAAAACATCATATGTGATACAATATGAAATCTCAAGTGAAATATCTTATCAACATATATTTTTTTATAATTAATAAGATTTTTATATGATGATAGACATCAAAAACTAAGTTAATTATGACTTAATTAAATAAATCTTTTAAAAAATAGAATTGTATCAGTAATAATATTTTTTGAAATAAAATGAATATTTTAATAGATCTTATAAAATTATAATTAATTTAATAATAGTAAGGTGACCCAATGTTTAGTGTCAAGTATCCTCATTTTTTTCTTATGCAATGTATTACATTAATATATGCAATGTTTATATACAATAATTATTTTTCCTATTCATCATCATCTTAATGTGTAATTATGCAACTAATGATCAAACGTTATTCACATGAAAATGAAGAATTATGACCCTATAATTCTTCAAATCAACATATACGTGTTATTATGCAAACCATTATACACACTTATGCAAATTGTCATACATTTTTAGTCAAATCAGAAAACACGTATTAAAAAAATCTGTCAATTAAAACTCAAATTTGAAATTTGAATTTGAAATTAAAACCAATTAGATTTCATCCTCCGAGTTTTTCTCTTATTTTAATTTTATATTTAATAATTAACACATCCTTAAATTTAGGAACTTCGAAATTTAATTTCAATTTGATATTGTAGGATGGTTCAAGTGAGGACCACTCTTAAGGTAAGGACTACTCCTTGTGGTAAGGAGTAATCTCATCCATTAGATTTACCTCTTTAATATGTAATGGATAGTCTAGATTCTTTTTTTCAAGAAAACATTTTTTTTTTTGATTTTTTGAAATATTAAAAAAATAGTTTTTTTTTTTTTGAAAGATGAAAAAAAAATATTTTTTTGATTTTTTGAGAAATAATTTTTTTTGATTTTTTGGAAAATAAATAAAATTATTTTTTGATGTTTTGAAATATAAAATAATAAATATTTTTTTTATTTTTTGAAAAATAGTAAAAATAATTTTTTTTATTTTTTCAAAAATAAGATTTTTTGAAAAATATAAAAATAAAAATTTTTTTTATTTTTTGAAAAATATAAAAAAATTTATGATTTTTTGAAAAATATAATTTTTTTTATATGTAACTTGTTTTTTTTTTATATATTGAAAAATAAACAAATAACTTTTTTTTTATTTTTACTTTTTTATTTTGTGAAACATAAAAAAATAATTTTTGATTTTTTGAAAATTAAAATAATAGGAACTTTGAAATGGATGGTCTAGATTTTTTTTAAAAAAAATATATTTTTTCAAGAAAATGTTTTTTTTTTACGAAAATGATATTATGTTCTTTTCTAAAAAAATACCGTTATTTTATTTAAGTACGACAATTCAATTTTATACACTAAAGAGTTCAAATTAATATACTAACAGTTCAATTTATAAATACTACGAGTTCAATATTCAATATTATATGGGTTCAATTTTTTTAACTATTAGTTCAATTTTTTTGTCTATGAGTTCAACTTTTATATCTTTTGAGTTCATTTTTTATATAATTCAATTTTCACAAAAAATAAAGTTATTTTAGTTTAATATTTTATTAATTCAAATATATTTTTTCCTACCATATTACAACTGTAATACATAAATAAACACTAAAAAAATTTTAAAATATAAAAAATATCTTTCTTCACAAAAACAATGATTATAACCCTGAAATATGGTAGTTCAATTTTTACAACGGAAGTGTTCCATATTATTTTAATTTTGATTTTTTGAAAAAAAAAATTTTGATTTTGAAAAATAAAAAAGAAACTTTTTTTTGATTTTTTGAAAAATAAAAAAATAGTTTATTTTGTTTTTTTGAAAAATAAAAAAATTACTTTTTTATTTATTTTTTGAAAAATAAAAAAAAAACACTTTTTTGATTTTTTGAAAAATAAAAAAAATAATTGTTTTTAAATTTTTTGAAAAATAAAAAAAAATACTTTTTTTAAAATTTTTTGAAAAATAAAAAAAATACTTTTTTTTTGATATTTTGAAAAAAAAAAAATTTTATTTTTCAAATTAAAATAATATAGACCATCCATTATAAGGTAAGGAGGTAAATCCAATGAATGAGGTTACTCCTCACCATAAGGGGTTGTCCTTACCATAAGAGTAGTCCTCACCGGAACCTAACTCTATATATATATATATATATTGGGGGACGCTCAGGAGAACTAGCTATAGAGGAGTACTAGAGAGCCTTAATATTGATCGTTAGATCAAAACAAATCAATGGATGATAATGAGAGTCTATAATAAGGAAAATTGGGGTGGACCATCCTACAATTTCAAATTGAAACTAAATTTAGAAGTTCCTAAATTTAAGGATGTGGTAATTATTAATAATAAAAATAAGAGAAAAATATGGAGAGTGAAATCTGATTGGTTTAATTTCAATTTCAATTTCAAAATTTGAATTTTAACTAGCAGATTTTTTTAATACGTACTTTCCGATTTGACTAAGAATGTATGACAATTTGC
This sequence comes from Polygonum maritimum, assembly GCA_963924305.1. Lineage (NCBI taxonomy): Eukaryota > Viridiplantae > Streptophyta > Magnoliopsida > Caryophyllales > Polygonaceae > Polygonum > Polygonum maritimum. Next base: position 26,594,987 of record OZ002734.1, read on the forward strand.
ATAAGTGTGTATAATGGTTTGCATAATAACACCTATATGCTGATTTGAAAATTTATAGGGTCATAAATCTTGATTTTCATGTGAATAACATTTGATCATTAGTTGCATAATTACACATTAAGATGGCGATGAATAGGAAAAATAAGTATTGTATATAAACATTGCATATATTATTGTAATACATTGCATAAGAAAAAAATGAGAATACTTAGATCTCAAGTACATACTACAATGAATGTGAATAACTACATTTATCTATTTGCATAAGTACACATAAATGGAAATAAATTGATCATTGTCATGGTCTTCATTCTTCAACCTCCGCCTATCTATATATCTTTGATCGTCATTCTTGAATAACTGCATAACAGGACGAAATGCATGAGTAACGAGTTGCATAACAATATAGGGGGTTGTCAAAAGTTGTTAGTCTATATTGCATAATATTACAAGGTATAATGCATAAGATATAATGCATAAGAAATTAACATACTTAGTATTACATAATATTACAAGGTATAATGCATAAGAAATTAACATACTCAGTGTTACATAATATTACATGGTATAATGCATAAGAAATTAACCTAAAAAACGTGTATTTATGTATCATTTAGTAATTTTACTAAACAAGTTGCATAACAGTATAGGGGGGTTGTCAAAAGATTTTAGTCTATATTGCATAATATTACAATGTATAATGCATAAGAAATTAACTCAAAATAAAACCACATACCGACGTTTCGATAAAAAAAAAAGATTCTATGCACAAAACAAAATAAGGCTAGGCCTTCACAAGACTTCCTTAATTATGTTTCAAAGAATCATACACACTAGAGCCCGGGTCATGATAATTAAAGCATAAAGTCTTCATTTACCTTGTTTTCAATCCATACAATGATACAAAGCCAGAGAATAAGCCTATGTCTTTTTTCAAATTGTGCACCTGTAAGAAAGCACACATAAAATTAGATAGCAAGAAGCTCAATTTTTTAATAGGAAGAATGAGAATGTTCTTTGGTAACAGTGAATGGGAAAACTGAGAACAAGCCGCTCTATAAGCTCTAGTGGCAAATCCAAGAATATTGCCAACAGCCATAAACAAAGAGAAGTAGGCATTGGCAACCCTATTCCTACGGTGATCCTTGCCTAGGATAACAATAACAAAGAAAGACATTTATTTTAATTAAAACACCACTAGCGATCGATGATCATAGATCGAACAACTCAATTTAATTGAGGGGGATACGGTGGGTTGGTACTTGTAAGATCGGCGAGCAGGGCACAAGCAGCCAAAACCCTAGGACGAAGGCGACGACAGCCATGGGGCGGCGGCGGCCGTCGTCGACGCGGCTGGTGCATCGGTCGCTGACGTGGCCGACGAGGGGCTGCACGAAGAAACCGGAGAGGGGCCCGTAGAGCCAGACCACACTGACCCAGGCGTGGGGGATCCCGAGCTCCTGCATGTAAAGCGTCAGCAGCGATGAAGGGGCGGCGGCGGCCGAAGCGGCTGGTGCACCGGTCGTTGACGTGGCCAATGAGGGGCTGCACCAAGAAATCGGAGAGGGCCCCGTAGAGCCAGACCACGCTGGCCCAGGCGTGGGGGATCCCGAACTCCTGGCGTCAGCAGCCGTAGGGCCCACCCGAACTGGATTCCGCACACAACCGACGTCACCCGCAACAGCTTCTTCAGGGGCACGCGCTGATTTTCGCAGGAGATGGAGACATCGTCGACGAAGAAGGCAAAACGGAATTTCGTTGCTGAACTTACGATGAATAATCAAAACCTCCCATGAGAGGAGAGGGAAGGAAGGAGAAATCTCTGCGTGAAATATAAAAGGGAAGGGTTAGAATACAGAGAAAATTTGGGCGAGATATGGGGGATTTAAAAGAATTGAAAAGGAAATAAAATTGTAACGGGATTTCTAAATTATCCCCTGCGTCTCACCTCTATACCATACATCCCCCTTTATTTTTCTTTAAATCCAACCGTCTATTATTGTTAATCGGATGGTTAAAAATCCGGCTTCCTAGTACACTATAATAGCCTTAGTACTCTAGAGCATTATTCTATATATATATATAGGGGAGGGTTCAGGTAAAACACCTCTTATAGTGAAAAACGGGTGAATTAATAGTAGACGTTGGATTACCATGAAACCAAGGGCCTAGATTATGCTGAATTTTTGAAAATAATGGGTGAATTATAGAAAAATCACAATTAGTTGTAAATTCAATTAAGCTTCCATAATAGTAGGGAGGAGTTACGTCCAAATTCAAACTAGATTTTTCTCAAAATCAAAGTTCCTAAATTTAAGGGTTGTAATTTTTTTTCGAAATTCAAACCAGATTTTAGAAAATAATCACACAAATCTCATATATGCATCCGTCAGTCACTGCAAATTCAATCGTGCTACTTCAATATTCGATAAAATTGATTTAATATTCGACTGTACAAATATTCGACTGTACAAATATTCGACTATACAACTTGAATATTCGATTGGATAAATATTCAAGGATGCAACTTAAATATTCTTCTATACTACTTCAATATTCGACTACACAAATGTTTGACGATACAAACTTAATATATTCCACTATACAACTTGAATATTCGACTATACAATATATTCGAATTTGTCATATACATGGTTGAATATCTTCTAAATTTTTTTGAATTATTTAAACATTGTTAGAATTTGTCATAATTTGAATATTCGACCTGAAACGTACAACTTATACTAGATGGATAGCATTCAAATACATCGACTTTATATTCAGTGGGTAATGAGATATATTCAAAGTTGTTGAATTCAATAATCAGATGGTAAAATTCGAAATATGTACATTGATATTCATAAATAGCATACAACTTATACTACATGGTAATATTCAAACACATAGAGTTCATATTCAATGGATAATATTGAACATTCGAAGTTGTTGCATTCAATAATTAGACGGTAATATTCGAACTATGTACGAATATATTCAAAACACAATACTTCCAAAATCAGATCCGAAAAAATCCCCGAAAATTATATATTTGATTTGAAAGAAGTGAGATATGGAGAGAGAGAGAGAGAGAGAGAGAGAGAGAGAGAGAGAGAGAGAGAGAGAGAGAGAGAGAGAGAGAGAGAGAGAAGATCCCCGAAATCAGATTTGGCATTTTAATTTTTTTATTAACTATTCTATCTTTACTACAAAATCTAGAGCGTTAGATTAGAATAAATCCAATGGTTGATAAATGTTCACCGGTTACACTCTTATAGAGTGTTTCACAAGATCCAAATTCTATATATATATATATATATTAAGGTTCAAAAGAGAACAAATAAATATTAGAGAACAAGAGAGCAATTGTAGGCCTTTAAATGCTATTCCAATGGATGACCCAGATTATATATCAAAAATTGACCCAAATTCAAATTTGAACCTCATCCCATTATAGCAAGTGTTAATTACTTTTCAAATTTCAACTCAATCTCGTAATTATAGCAAGTGTTAATTATATACTGGATATCCACACGTTTTGTACGAATTATTAACTATATATACATGTTATAGTCTTATATATATACCGTGGGATCATTATATACACTATATATTATATTATTCCGGCAGAATTGGTTGTACGTTTAAACATATGAATACAAATCGGTAAGTGATGTATTGATATCAATTGAGTCATGTTTTGTCGATGTTGGACAAGTCATATCAATTTAAACTAAAATGAATCCATCTCATGTATATTAACTGAAATGCTCAACATTTATACAATTTTTTTATTCGACGTAGAATTAAAAATAGTTTACAAATGAGTCATGTATATTAACTGGGAATTACATGTATATACGCTAATAACGAATGTATACATAATTCAAATTGTACATGTAAAAGACATGTTTTTATTAACTGTACATACTATAATGCAAATAGTATCCAACCACATCAATTTTGTATATACATTTATCAAGTTGTTATATACAATATTACAATATATGTATACATAGGATTGGCACTTGCTCGACATGGTGGTTCGTCATGGACGGAATTCTCCAGCGAGCAGTTCCGACGTTCAGTCTATAGCGTGCATATCCAGCAAAACAAAATTTCGTATATACATTCCTCAGGTTATCATATACATTATTATTGTACATATATACATCTTGAACTGTAGGGTTAGGTCACATAAACAATTTACACATAAATTCACGACACATACTAAATCTAAATCAATCATATACATAATTAAAAAATTATATACAAAATTACCTGATGCGATATTTATACGATTAATGATTGGCAACATGGTGGTTCGTGGTGGCTTTGGCGACGTGGTGGTTCGATGTGGTGGTTCCGACAGCGCTTCCAATGAATTGGTGTTTCCGACAGCTGGAGCAATGGTGGTTTCGATGTGGCCGGCGAAGTGGTGATTCCGAGTGCAATGGTGGTTCGATATGGTGGTGAGATTAGTGTCCGGCGCAATGGTGTTGGTTGGCAAAATATGATGGAGGCCAACGAAGTGGTGGTTCGGCGAAGTGGTTACACCGGTGGCGAAGTGGTGGTTCGGCGAAGCATGGTGGCCGGCGTAATGGAGGTGGTTATATTGGTGGCCGGAACTGTAATGGAGGCTGGCGTCTCCCACAATGGATGATTTTGGACTTGCAATGGAGGCTGCGTATTTTTCCCACAATAGCGTACAATTTTTGATTTTACAAAATTATAAATTTATAATTATGGTAGTTACAAGGAGTAGATCATGGGGAGAAGATCTCTCATATTTTGGATTTTTTGTTATTTTCTTATTTTTGGATATTATAGACACAAATCTCACCATCTATCCCAATCTCATCTAATGGATGAGATTTGTTCTCTTATTTTCCGTAGGATATTGCTCAATATAGAACCTAACTCTTATAAACAAGCGGGAATCTTGTCGTGCAAGCACAAGACAGCATATATCATCTATTCAAATTAGGAATAACGATATTGTTCAAATAAATTCGATTTTGTAATGCTCCATTAGGCAAGCAGAATCTATCTATCCGTACAACCCTCCTGATTTCGTAAACCTCACAAAATCGTCTTTTATATCGATAGAACACTAGCTTAATTTACTACTGTGTCTTAAATATTAAAATTATTTTAAATAATATTATATTATTGAATTTATAAACATTTAATTCTAGATACTGATATAATACACTATGATAGTAGTATTATATTTAATTCGAATTAACTTGTTTTTTCCGTATACATTTTGATTATAGTATATTTCAAATTTATTCTAATATCATTATTTGACTTGTCTTATAGAGACCAACCTACAATATAAAATACAAAATATAATAAATGCAATATCGATGTCTCGATAGATTATATTTTTTTATCAAACTTTACATAAATAAATATAATATCGATGTTCTACCAGTCATATTTTCTAAATATATAACATGAATTAACCATATAACCTAAAACCATATTTTTTAAAATATAATATAACCAATCATAGTTTCTAAATATAATATTTTTTAGGATATATATTGTGGGATCAGAATAAACGTGGTGATTCGTAAACGGTCGCATTTTATAATATATATTTATATTGATTGATTAGGATGTTAAGAAGTTTAAATATTGATGTCATGCTTTTTATTTAGATTTCATAGGTTGTTTTCTAGGTTGTTTTGCATATTTTCCTATTAGTTTGTGTGTTTTGTATGAGATTTCAACTCTCTTTCGAGGGTTGGAGTCGTTTGTGTTTGTTTTTGTGTTTTGTAGGTGTTTGGAGCGTTTAGGAGAAGTTTTCGAGCTTTCCCAAGCATTCTAGGAGATGACGGTGTTGCGGTGTTCGTAGTCAAGTCAAGTGGAGTCTTTTCAAGGATTTCAAGGATGGATCTTCAAGACAAAAGGTGTCTTAAAAGGAGCTACAAGAAGTCTAAAAAGAACCCAAGAAACATCGAGAAAGAAACCTTGAAAGAAGGATAAGCAATAGAGCAAGTTCGAGTGAAAACAAGAAGAAAACAAGTGTGCTGAGTGGGTCGCATACGGCCTACACTAGGTCGGCCACGAACTATCCCACACATGGAAAGTGATGGTCGGCCACGACCATGCCTGGGTCGGTCACGACCCTCCCCAGTCCTAGCGTGGACGAAACCTTACCGCCCAAGTAATTGTCCTTTTGGGTGTTTTATTTATGGATAGGGGTTGCTTCCTTTTTAGATCTCTTGTATCCTTATATAAAGGGTCCTATGGGGTATTTTTCAGATCATATCACATAACTCATCATACATTAGGAGAAGGAGAGAGATAGCTTGGAAGGCAAGATTAGTAGATTTCTAGGAAGATTTGTGGATTTGCAAGATTGTAAGTTTGGATTTCTTTTCTAATTCAAGTTGTTTTCTCTTAATTATGTCTTCTCCCTCTTCTTCTATGATTGCTTGCATGATGATGAGTGAGTAGTCACTTTTTCTAGGGTTGGGGTGAAACCCAACATAAGCATACATGTTAAAACTTGACTCTTTGATCTATGCTTGACCTTATAATCTCTATCTTTTAATCCAACTTGTTGTGCTTAATTCCTTGATGAAAGTTAAGGCATGTTCTTGTTTGAAATTGATTTGAAAGAGGAAATTGTGAATTTGAATAACAATTTGGGTTTGAAGCAAAAGTTAAAACCTTTAGATAACAAGTAGGATTGCATGTCAATATGTTTATGAAAGTTGAGATTTTGATATGTTTATTTGTGGCGCATGTCATCCATGAGATTATAGGTTAAGTTGATCATTGATTATTGTTTTCATGCATGATTATGTTGTGGTGAATCCTTGGTCCTATATATTTTTCCATAAGTTTGCAAAGTTTTCGTGCCCAGTTGAAGGTCGCAACCGACCCCCCTTAGGTCGCAGCCGACCCCCCTCTATTCTTGTTTGGTTGTGTTCGTAGTTGAAATCTCGTGGTCGAGCACGACCTCCCTCAGGTCGGGTCCGACCGTTCTCTGGACGTGTGTTTTCGTGTTTGTTTTGCTTTGTTTTGTTTTATTTTTCGTAGTTTTGATTGCTAGGCTATAGTTTCTTCTAACTCCCGTGGACGATCCTGACTTCGCTATACTCGGCGGGGTCTTGACAAATTTATTTGTTCAAGAAATAACCCTTCAACAAATATATGATGTAAAAAGGGATATATTATTTAAATTTTATTTTTCGGTTAATCAATTAAGTATTAAATTTTGAAGTAACTTTAGTACGTACTAATCTTTGAATAACAAAGTCTCTACTGTTAGCTTGTGTTAAATATTTTTGTTTGAGATGACGTTGTTTGATCATAGGATCACCAAAGATTTTGTTTGATCTTGAGAGTCTATTTTGAAGTGTTAAATAGAAATCTTGTATAGGGTTAAATCTTGTAATGTAGTATAAAATAGATTGATAAATTTATGGGATGTATTTTTTCATAGGATAAAAATCTTGTAATATTTAGATTTTATTTGAGATCTTGTACATTATTTTTAGAATGCTATCTTATGTTTTTTGAACAAATTTTTGGAAAAAAGATAAATTTTTAGAGACTTGTAAGAGTGTAACATAAATAATAGGCAATAGATAACATAAATAAAAGCTCTATATTTTATCGAATATGCGGTGGGGCTAGAGTTAACGTGGAGGGTCGAAATTCCTCGGCTTTAATATATAGTATATATACTATACTTCCTTCTTGCTATCTACTGTTATTGACTTATCATGTAATCTTAATGTTATCTTATGCATGATTGGTTTTGGTGCTAATAATCACTATAGTGTAAAATAAGAAAATAGAGAACCGTTATCGGTAGAGATTAAAGGGGAAAATAAGGAAAAGGAGGTGACAAATTTATAAATAAAATTGATTTTGATTCAAAAAAAGAATTACAATCCCGCTCACAAGACACAAAACCTAGTAGTCTTGATTTTCTCTCTCACCCCTCGACGATTTTCTCTCTAACTCCTCTCGGGTGATTTTCCCTACGATTTCCCTCTCACGCAGCTCGCCACCGCCGTTGTCCACTCGCAGTCGCCATTTTCGTCCGCTCGTGGTCGTTGGCCGCTCGCTCGCACTTGCAACCGCTGGCCATCCATCCTCGCAACCGCCGGCCATCCATCCTTGCAACCACTGACCTCTCTTCCTCTAGCCGTTTCCGTCGCTGCTAGCCATGACGAACTCTCATAAGCATCTTAGAATCACTTTGTTCGTTTTGTTTGGTTCATTCTGTTCAACTTGTCGGATCTTGTTATTGTCGTCTTTGTTGTTGTTGTTGTGTTAGGTTCATTGTGTTCAACTTATCGGTTCATGAAGTTTTATTAATCGGTTCATAAACGAAATGTGTTCAACTTGTCCGTTCACTATGTTTAATCAATCACTTTGTTTAAAATTTTAAAAACTAAACTAGATTTTAAAAAATATTTAATTTACAAAAAAAATTATTAGAACCCTTAAATGCGGTAATTTAATTTTTTAAACCTAAAGTTCATTTTTAGTACGTTAAAAGTTCTATTTACGTATATTATAAGTTCAATTTTGTAATTTTTACGAGTCTAATTTTTTGTACAATAAGTTCACTTTTTTTATTCTTAGTTCATTTTTTGTTAACTACAAACTCAAATTTTATATTATTCTATTTTTGTAAAAATGAAATTAAATAGATTTTTTTTTTTGAAATCTAGACCATACAACTCCTAGTCATAAGAACTCGTCCTTACCGAACTCTTTTTTCTTTTTTTTGATTAAAACACCGAACTCTTTTTTTTTTTTTTTTTTTTTGTGATCAAACATCGAACTCTTCTTAAAAATGTTATAATAAATCATTAAAAATGTTATAAATCATTAAATCACTACAACCACTACAACCTCTCTCTATTACAATAAATCATTAAAAATGTTATATTGCCGTCCTTATCTAAAAAGAATATCAATAACCGAACGAGCCCAAAATTTTGTGAGGTTGGCATTTGCTTGTGTGAGTGAGTTGAATCCGCAAACTAGTACAAAAAATATCAGAAGTTACCAGACACTGCACGTACAGATTTTCCCTTCTCAATCAATTTGTTTTGTTCCTTGCAGAGACGAGAAATTAACGAAGATGAGTTTGGGGTTAGCACCTCCATTTTCAGCTACAATCAACGACAGAATCAAGCCTTCGCGTACATATATGATTGCGAACCTCCCCTTCTCAGCAGCCTCTCTTCAACTTCCAGTTGTATGTTCCTCTTCTTCTAAAATTTGTATCTTACAACTTCCAATAGTCAATCAATTTTGACTACGAAAGCTTCAGTTTGCTTACAGAGACCATACAGCTTGAGGAAACACAGATTTTCAATAAAATCCCTAGAAAAGAGCCAAGTTGTAGTAGAAGATGACAAAAACGAAGAAGCATGCGAGTTAGTAAACGGAGCAGAACTCACGATAGGTGATGACAGTGATACCATTCGTGCCCATTTGTTTCAGGCCGTCAAGAACAATAACGGAACAGCCATTCTTCTATTATCTGATATATTCGGCTTTCAAGACTCCTCTACTCGGGATTTTGCGTATCGCACCGCCTGTAATGGCTACAAGTATGTGTTTACTTATTGCCTAAGTTTGTTGTAATAAGCGAATTCTTTTTGTCCTAATAAGTAACAATGATGCATATGTTGGAAGCGTTCTAGTACCGGATCTTTTCCGTGGAAATCCATGGAGACAAGACCAACCGAAATCAATGTTTGAGCAATGGCTAGCAACGCACGACGCTGAGAGAGTAGCAAAGGACATTGAAACGTCCACCAAATGGATGGTTGAAGAGTTCCTAGCAGCTGAGAACTCGAAGAAGCTTGGAATAATGGGATTTTGCTATGGAGGGGGACGGCTCATAGAGGTGCTTGCACGAGACCATGAGTCCCGGTTTGGCACCGGGGTTTCCTTCTATGGTACGAGGATTGATAAATCCGTTGCTGCTGAGGTCAAGGCGCCGGTCCTGTTTATAACAGGGGACGAGGATCCTCTGTGCCCTGTTGATGGCCTATCTGAGGTGGCTCACATTGTAGGCAACGGCTCCAAGGTGGTGGTTTTCGAGGGTCGAGGGCATGGATTTGCTCACAGACCACAATCTAACGAGGAGGATGCTGATGCTGATGAAGCTTTCTTGACCATGAGAAACTGGTTCCATGATCGGTTAGTCTAAGTGCATCGTAAAACAAATGAACAATTGAGAGGTTCTTCTACGAATTGAGAGCACGAGGTTCGCTCTGCTTCACGCTGATCAGGAGGTAACTGCATTTTTTTTTATTTTGAACTTGTGATGTATAACGCTTGATGCTTGGATTTTAACTTTGCCAGTACAGTATAGAGAATATTCTCTGATTTAGAATGAGTTTGCCTGGTGTTTGGTTTTCTGATGCTTAACTTGCTGTTTGAACTGAGAAATTGATTACAAAGATATGACAGAGTAGTCAGGGGACTATATATGAACCAAGCTCAACGGTGTATTGTGATGAATCTAGAAACAATACAATAATAATACATGAATTGCCGTCTGGCTTGACTGACTCCTTTCTTTGTCAAATCAATTAGTACACATGGGTGCACTTCAAGCTGTAATCAAATGTGTAAACCCTTCCGGGCAAAACTGTAGCTCTCACCACACTTCCTCTATAATGCAATCTCTTTGAAATAGTAGTACTAGTAGTATTGAACTGCTTATCATAAGCGGAAGAGGAAGGCGACGAAACCTGAGCTTGATCAAGCTCCCCATCCTTCCAGCACACGTTAACCGTCAAGCCGCCCCTAGCTCTGAGCCCTCTGACACACCCATTAGGCCAGACCCGGTTCGGGAGTGCCGGGAGCAAGTACAGATCCTGCATTGTGCTCTGAACAAGCATCTCCGACACCGCAGTCGTGAACCCGAAGTTGGCATCGATTTGGAAAGGCGGGTGGGCTGTGAACAAGTTGCTATAAATGCCTCCTTCGTACTCGGCTTCCTCCTCCGGATCAACCAAGTTCATCAGGTGCTTGAGCAACCCGTACGAGTGCTCTCCGCTGCGAAGCCGGGCCCAAAGAATCGCCTTCCACGTGGTCGACCACCCGGGCCCCTCCTCGCCCCTCTTCATGAGGCTAACCTCCGCTGCCTTGCATAGCTCAGGGGTGTCTTCAAGGCTCATTGTGTGGCCCGGGAAGAGCCCGAAGAGGTGCGACACGTGCCTGTGCTGAGGCTCCGGGTCTCCAAACTCCTCTGCCCACTCCATGATCGACCCGTCTTTCGCAATTCGAGTGGGCGGGAGTTTGGCTTGGGCCTCCACGATCCGTTGGACAAGCGCGTCCGTCTTCCCCAAGACCTCGGCAGCCGAGACCACAGAGCTGAACACCTCTTTGATGATCGAAATGTCCATGGTTGAGGAGTAGCTTACGCTGGCCTTCTTCCCGTTCGGCGTGATGAAGTAATGCTCGGGCGATGTCGAAGGATTCGTCTCGAGGAAACCGTCTCCTTTCGTACATGGTATGAGCCAGTCCAACAAGAAGGCCGCGCTGCCTTTCATTATGGGATACGCCTTCTCTTCTAGAAACTTCTTGTCCATTGTGTATGTGTAGTGCTCCCAGAGGTGGGTGGTGATCCAGGCGCCGCCCATGGGCCAGAGCGCCCATAGCGCCAGGCCCCGATCGGGCGACGTCTTGGCCCATATGTCGGTTACTTGATGAGCCACCCATCCTTGGGCCTCATAGTTCACCCTCGCGGTTTGTCTTCCGTTGATGGCCAACGACGAAATGTAGTCGACCAGCGGCTCCTGGCACTCTCGTAAATTTGCGGGAAGAGACGGCCAGTAGTTCATCTGGAGGTTGATGTTCAAGTGAGGAGCACAATCCCATGGAGGATACACGTCTTTGCTCCATATCCCTTGGAGATTCGCGGGCTGCGTCCCGGGCCTTGACGAGGATATCAAGAGGTACCTTCCGTACTGGAACATAAGCTCCATCAATGACGGATCCTCGTCGTTCGAAAACGACTTGACTCTTTCCGCAGTCGTATAAGCCAATGCTGGTGTATCATCATCACCAGTAGTATTATTCCTACTCTTAGAGAGCTCGAGGGACACCCGACCAAACAGCTTCTGATAATCCTCCAAATGTCGTTTGTGGAGGCGAGCGTACGACATTTGCCTAGCCGTTGCCAGAGTCTTTGCACACTCTGCGGTCGGATCCTTCTTCGAGTCCTTCGGGTTCGTGAAGGCATCTTGGAACGAGGAAGCCGCTGCCACTACGATAACCACCCAATCCGCCTTCTCCACTCGTAGTTTTGTCACGTCGTGAACAATGGATCCTTTATCGCCACCAATTTGAACATCGACGATAGTCGAAAACCGAATCCCTCCGAAGCAGATTCCTCGGGCTAGAATTTGGTCTTTCCCTTCTACTAAGGATACGTTGTGATTGAGTTTGATGCCCAGTGACACAGCCAAGGAGACAGAACCGGGCTTGCTGCCCGAGATCCTGGTCACGATGACTTGGTCAGGGGTCGATGCGAAGTGTGTTCGGGTGAAGTTTACGCCTCCGACCGAGTAGTTCACCGTCACCGTTGCCGTGTTCAAGTCAAGTTCTCTCCAGTATGTGCCCTCTGTTGGAGTGTCTGATGTGTTGATGAAGTCTAGCTTAAGGTCGCCTATGAGCTGATAAACCTGATCAAATGACATTTCAAATCGTAATAAACAAACAGTCTAGGACGAAAATTTATTAAACAACTTACGTTTAATGTGGTGCGATTTGTTTGACAGCCAAAAAGATATCAAAGCTGTGATGTATGAGTTTAGAATATTTTAGTAAAGTATGTGGAAATAACTCTTATTTTAAATTGGTTAAAAATAAGAATGAGATTGCATTTTGAGCATGCATGTGATTGTGTTCTACCAAAAAAATATCCATGTGATTGTGGCACATCATTCCCCATGTGTCACCATATCTTTTGAAACCAATTCAATTACGTTTAAGTCAGAAGATGTCTTTATTGTAGTTTTCGCTTTCATTTCCCATGCTTTTTCTTGTTTGGTTGAACATGCGAAATGTTCTTCACACAAGAAAGTTTGCACATTGGATTAAAATGGTATCAAGTGTTTTCAACTTTAAGGTTAACCCGGCCAATTTATGAAACCTCCATCATAAATTTAATCCAAATGATGCTAAAGATCAAGCATGACCAACCACAAATAGTTAAATCAAACTCATATAATCGTGTATGTCTTTAAAAAAAAAAAGGCAGTATTATTTATTTATTGTTAATAAATTTAGCAATTAAAATGACAAGAAGAAGAAAAAATTCAAGCCCCTTTACAATTTCATGCTAGATTACTTTATTTAGATTAAAAGAAGGACATCAATATCCTTTATTTTAATTTTTTTTTAGAAGAATATCCTTTATTTTAAATTAAAATGACATTGTTTGTCATTACCTTCAATACTTTATAAGGGCCAACAAAAGGTTACTACTACTATAATAACAACTTTTTCATCGAGCTTTTATCTACTTTGCCAAATCCAGCTAACTTTTAAAATTAGGTCCTTTTTAATGAACTAACTTTTCAAGTTTAAAAAAAGTCACTGAATTTGAAAGCTTACAGCGGAAGCGTTTCCGGACAACTTAGCATCGGCGACAGTGGTGGCCTCGTCGTATTTGGCTTCGTTGACGAGTCGCCGGACCTCTGCGACGGCCGCCGGCGCGTTCGGGTCAGTGTAGTTTCCCGGAGCTCCGGTCCAAAGCGTATCCTCTGCAGCCACAAATTAAATGTCACATTAATTTCCAACTGGTAAGTGTTAAATTACAGCTCAGCTTATTTCCGTGAACAGTATGGATTTGATGAGCATAGTAGTTCATGAGGTACAACAGACAACACAAGTTTACATAACAGATCGAGATTTCAGAGACAACCATGTCAGATATAACACTGCCCACAGCTAGCACACCACACAACACGCCAACAAGTTTTTCTTCTCTCTTTCTTTCTTGGCCTTCTTCTTTTCTTACTCCCTTGCGCCCCGTTTGGTATCCAACGGCGGAAACGTAAACGGAGTCGAAACGAATCTAATCCACGTTAGCATCATGATACATGACCAATCCATTCCGTTCACGTGGTGTCCGCCGTTGGACACCAAACGGGCCCTTAACTTTTTTTCGATCTACTAGCTACTTTGTTACAATAACAAGAACAACATAACAACAACCCAGTGACAATGAATGAAACAATGAAATGTGAAATGGTACCGTTGAGATTGAGGGTCTCAGAAGAGAGGCCGCCCCAGACCATGGCGCCAAGGCGGCCGTTGCCGATGGGGAGGGCGTCGGTCCAGTTTATGGCCGCGGCCTTGAAGGATACCTTCAGCGGCCTTCCGGGTCGGTCCGAGCCGTCCATTTCCAAGGAGACGGCGCAGGGGAGCAGCAAATGGAGAAAGACCAAAACGGAGACGACGAAGCTGAAGCTGATGCGGGTGCATTTTAGCAAAGACGACGAGGTCGTCATGGCGGAGCGGGGCGGGGCTTTGGCGTCAGAGTTCTATGGTTCCTAAGAGCACTTAACAGAGCACCGTCAAAGAAACACCAAGTTGATGTTTGAGGTACAGTTTTGCAAGAAAGCGTGTTTCATGAATCTGTTCCGCATTTAAATGGGTAGATAAGAAGAAAATGGACAGGCAATGGGTGCAATCACAGAGATTTAAGGGATACGCTGGGCCCAACCCCGGTAAGCAAATTGCGACTCCCTGGCCCTGTGTATGTACCCCCTGTCACTGTTAACGAAGTATATTGGCCACAAATCTTATTGGACCAGCTAGATGGCCCATTACAAAAAAGCTTACAAACTTATTATATTTCTTTTCTAATTGCTCTGAATTTTTGTAATTTTACCCACCACTGCCGGGGAAAGGAGGATGGAAGGGATGAAGTGACAATCTGAGTTGGCAGAGGCGGCTGTGTAATTCGTGTGACGGTTGTTGTTGCCCAAGTTGGTCGATCTCATTTTATTTCCCCTAGTTTGTGTAGATCAATACTGTAGTAAATAGTAATTGTGTTTTTTGGTAGAAAAATCGTAACTGTACTCTTGGTTGTGTTATACTGTTACCCACACTAGTGGACTTAGCTTAGGCCCAGAGACGGCATATGTCCCCACTCACATCTTTGTAAAAATATTTTATTAGATATATTTATTTGTTAATTATTGGTCTGAATTCGAAATTAATTCATAATTAATTATATTTTAATTTATTAGTCCAATATAAATAGATGTCTGACATTATCTGTAGGATCTCAGTTAGTACTTTAGAGGTCGTTGACACCTACGATGTCGGCGACCAGAGTTAACAACTAGTGTTATGCAGCGGAATAAAGACACAAGAAAGACTAATATATTACCAGTTTGAACACAAGGAGTTATAGTGGAAAACTCTCTACAAACCAACTAGTTTGTATAGAGAAAAACCACTTGCCCTCTAAGCTTCAACCTAGAGGGACTTGAAGAGCACTTCGGTCGCTTGTATTGCTTTCTTGGATTACAAAGGTGTTCCTACTTCTAGATGTGAATCTCACACACTTTAGCAAGTACTCTTGCCTTAGCCTAATCCGACAATCTCGCTCAACACTCAACCTCCTAATATCGAATCTTACGATCTCACTCACGATTACAATGTTCGCTCTTGCTCCTTTTTAGTTCCTAGAATGTATGCACGAAATGTATAAATAGAACCAAGAATAATGCTATTCGATTCAGCCCCAACGACTAAGGCATGAATCGTACACAATCCTCACAAGATCTTTCCTAAAATATAATCATAAGACATGATAAAATCATCTTCAATATCTTCCTTGATCTCTTGATGATGTTCCATATTTATGATCTTGTTCTTGCCTTAAACGAGCTGCTGGATATGTTGTACGTGATTTCCATAACAGAAAACACGCTATTTCCTTTCTGCAATTTCCGCACGCGCTTCGCTTCTGGGAACTGAGGTCGGCGACCTCATCTCGGCAACCTCTTCTGTTTAGAACCATCAAAACACGAACTCGGTTTTCTAACATTATCCAATACAAAATTATCTAAAAATCCAAAGTTACTCAACCCGATATCTAAAAATCCAAAATGCGACTCCGTGTGTAGGCTCCAGGGTGGTGGATGTACCTCTGTCTCTGCTAACGAAGTATATTAGCCACAAATCTTATTGGACCAGCTAGATGGCCCATTACAAAAAGTTTACAGCCTTATTATATTTCTTTTCTAATTGCTCTTAATTTTTGTAATTTTACCACCACTGCCGGGGAAAGGAGGTTTTTTTTTTCGGTCGATGCCGGGGAAAGGAGGTTGGAAGAGATGAAGTGACAAATTAATCTGAGTTGGCAGAGGCGGCTGTGTAATTCGTGTGAAGGTTGTTGTTGCGCAAGTTGGTGGATTTCATTTTATTTCCCCTAGTTTGTGTAGATCATTAGTAAAAAGTAATTGTGTTTTTTGGTAGAAAAATTAGTAATTGTACTCTTCATTGTGTTCTACTGTTATATGTGTTGTATTTTAGCTGCATTTTGTCTTACACAATTACCACTAACTAGACGGATAAATATCAAATGGAGAATTCTAGAGTTTCGATCAAATTCATTTGTACGTACCCTGCTTTTAACATTTAACTACAAACATCTCGTCTTGCATAAAGCATATACAAAATGTCTCTACAAGGAAACATAGAATGACTAACTATGAACATTGTAGTAAAAATATTAAATAAAATATATATTGACCAACTACGGACCCTTGAGAATTACATATAAGGTGTTTTAATAAGTCGTACAATATTGCATATAGTAAAAAAAAGTAGTATAAAATCGCCCTGTAATTTCTGCCTAAAAATGACTTTGGTTCTCATTTTTTAGATTCTGAATTAAATCTTAGATCACGATATCTTATATCGTTTAAGATTGTAATTTAGTTTGATTAAGAGGGTTCTTAATTTTTATAGAAAGATATATAATGTCAAATATTATTGAACAAAGAGAGTATAATATTATCTTAAAATGTATTTAGTCAAATTTTGTAAATTATATATTATAATTTATTTGTAAATTTTATATACTATTATATTATGTTATATTTTTGTATCTCAAATTGCAATTTTAGTCCTTAATAATCGAGCGAACAAGTCATTAACTGGATCTTGATCATCACATACCCTTCCCGAGCGGTTGTATCTGATTTGAATGAGGAGTTGGTGGAAGGAGAAGTTGTAGAAGAGGAGGTTTGGGAGGCATGTCATGAATAGAGGAGGGTGGCTATCAAGAAAAGGTAACGATAATTACTTTATTATCGACCTTCAAATTTGATTCGTGTATTAATTTATCATGTGTAGTTTATTCGTTATATTTGACTTTATGACCGAATATGCACAATAAGGCGAATTAGGCTGGTGAGGAAGAACAAAAAGTGAACATGGTCTTGGCTAAAGCAAATGTATGGGTGACCATGGTCATACTAGCGTGTGAGTATCATGGTAAGCAACACCAAAGAGGAAGGGTAAAATAGGGCAAAATTGTGAAGGTTCTACATTTCATGAATTGGACCTTAAACCGCGGAGTAGGAAGACGAATTGGTTGTTTCAGTTGATTGGAAGAAATAGCTTGACTTGGGACTAACTATGGAATTGGCAAGCACAATCACGACTTTCCTCCCGACTTGTTAGGTCATCCCTTTGCCAATAGGTTTATTGTGGAAGAGTAAAAAGATCTAAAGCATGGAGTATGGTGTGTGCAAAACCTAAGGGTTATTTGTCATACGTTCATCCAAAAGTACCTAGAAAATGTTTCATCAATGAAATATATTTATAACTACGGGCATTGAGTGAAGATTCAGGCCCACGAAGCTAACCTAGCTAGTTTGCATTGAATTTCTTAAAGTCCAATGATCACTATCTAGATTGATGACAAGTATGTGCTCACAACAATATGATACTAGACTTGTTCTTTGCCAATCTCATGACCATATAGTTGTTGAAGTTGTTTTTGTATGCCTTTATTATTTTTCTAATTCTAGTATCTGTCCTTTTTAGGTGATCTATAAGATGTTGTTTGGGTTTTCTTTTCAAGAATGAAGAGGTTCATATTATCAAGTGTTCTCTTAAACATGTGCTACTGAACACAAGTCCTCATATTCTTGCAATTTGGAGGATACACCCTTTCGAGAAACTCAAAGGACTTGTTTTCAAAGTTTTGGGTTTGATGCTCAACTAATTGTTATTGGGCTTATTATTTTCAAGGTTTGAAACATCATGAAAGTCACCTTACCATATGATTTAAACTTTTTTTACTTTAACTCTCGGTTTTAATCTTTGGCCAAATGCAGCACACCGTATTACTACTCCAACACATAGTAAGTTTTGCATTAAATCTTGTAAGTAGATCATTTGAATTTCAAGTGAACACCTAAGGTTCCTTAGGGCATACTCTTTTTTGTCATTTTTCCTTCTACTTTTTCCTGTCCTCGTATGAATGTTGTAACGATTAAATACAGACTGATGCTTTTGCCAAAAACATAGGCTATGCAATTGATCTTGAAGTTGCTCTTGTGAAGTTGCAGGTGAGTTTGAAATGACATTTTCCCTGCCCTATTCACAATACTATGCATTTTCTCACTTCATGTTAGATCAATGCATTTACTTTTAAAATGATTTATTCAGGGGGAAAAATTCTCATCAATGAACACAAATCCTTGGAATTGAGCACAAGGAGAATAGTCTTTTAACACTAAAGGAATGATATACTTCGGGTATCGAAATGTGATTTAGTTTTTTTTTTTTTACATTATAAATTCATGGAAAATATAACATGGAAGGTCATGTAACAGATATTTTTATGTGCATGGATTTTTATATAGCTCTCTACATCAAAAAGTTCGTCGCTTTAACTAACACGTGTGATACTAGTATAGCTTTTGCTTACATGTACGTTCTAAATTTTGATCTCTCTGATGTATATAACTAACAATAATTGTCCGTTTTAACTAAATCAGACATTAATAAACCGGTATATATACGTATCTAAATAATAATAATCCGAGTTTCAACAACCAATGTATATGTGCAACACGTTATACCTTGGCCTTAACTTTATACCTCAGACTTTAATATCCGGTGTATGTAATTACTAAATACTCCGGATAAATAAAACTCAAATATACACCGGGTAGAGATATATCCGACGTAGAATCCATAACATCTTGGTAATATCCCAAGTAGGCAATAAGGAATCTCAATAATGTATGACCTTTGTTGAATCCACCAACTTTTCAATGGAAGGATGAAGGTAGTTGTCGTTAGAGCATAGTTAGTGGTTAGCCAACTATTTTGGCCACCACATTAAAAAATTATACCACTTTATGGCTTAAAATAAAAAAAGAAAGTAACACATTTGTATAGGTGTCACAACCTCATGCAAAGACCAAAAATGTGATGACCAACATTTTGGCCAACTAATGAATGTGCTCTTAGGGCACGTTGTGCTCAAATCTGTAAAGTAAACACACATCCTTCATTTTCTTTGTCTTTTTAACTACAACCTTGTTAGAAAGGCACTCATGATATTAATTAAGTTTGCATGTGCTTCAAGTTTTCAACCTTCGTACTATCTACCATGAAACGTTGCTCAGTCATTTTTCTTCTTGAATGGATCATAAGGATTAAGACATATAGGCAACAAGGTTAATGTTGCATGAGTGGACTACTACTACATGTTGAGTTCCATTCATGTTATTAGCATCACTAAAGGATACTAAAGATGTGATGTGTTTCCCCCATCCTTCATTGTCATATCCTTCCTTTGTCATATCCACCATACTAGTAACCTAAGTGCTAGTGTCACCAACATAATTAACCACCACCACCACACTCGTTGTTGTTCCCTTCCTCATCCGTTTGGTCATCTGCAATTTCATGTTCAACTAAGCATGTGATAGAGCTTTTAGTTTTTGTTACCGATCAACGATGAGAAGCCAAAGCAGGACTTCTAATCTACAATTGTGCTTAAATTTAGAACATCCATGGTGAGGTCAAGCTTTTTCTACGCCAAAATCATCTTCATTTGGTCTAATTGGTTTACCATGTACATGGATAAGGCTTTGCTAGAGTGAAACAATCTTGTTAGATCCTATGCTCTTGATATTGATTTTGATATGCTTGTTGAATGAATCAAATTCATGTGTATGAGCTTCAAGCTCAATGATAAAGATGTTTTGACAACAACCATATAAGGTGGAATTGGTAAGAACTATGTGCTAGTCCTGCTACAAAGAACACCAAGATTTCGCTAGCAAGGGTGCTAGTGTTGAAGTGGAAGATGTTAACGAGAAAGGTAGTGATAAAGGAGACAACCTTATTTAATATAGAAAAGAGAAATTAATGACAAATTGTTATGAATGCATGAAGAAAGTCATATTCTATATCATCTACAATTTACCCTCTTATACATATGTACAAGTTACCCCTCTTACATTGTCTACTGCTTGTATATATCATATAAAGGATTGAACATGAAGTATTTATATAATGGATGATTGGAATTATTCATCTTTTCATCTTCTTGCTTCCATGCATAGATCATGGAGATTTACCTAAAATTTCACCTCACTCTTAGCCTATAAAAGTGGTCATCTATCATTGTAAAAGTTCCATAAAAATAGAGCAAGAAATATATCTCTAAAGTTCTTACTCTCTTGCTCTTTCCCTTTTTAATGATCTAAATATTTCAAAGTACATAATCTTTTTCATAACACAAATGAAATATTCATCTTTCCCCTAGAGATTAGAGAGTGAAGAAAGTAGGGTTGTCCAACGGCTCGGGTTGTCCGTAACCTAGACCGACCGGACCCATAAATTACGGGTCGAGTCCCGGGTTATATAATTTCCATTTACGAGTTACGGGTAGGGTTACGGGTCAACTCGGCACCGGGTCGACCCGTAAAACCCCTGACATTAAAAAAAAATTATGTTTAATTTTATTTCCTTTGTTTGGACTATGAATTGTATAATTTTTTTATTTTGTTTTGTGAGACTCATTTCTCATAATTTTATTACATTAGATGTTACTGTAATAAAATAGTATTGTAGGACAATTTTTTTTGTAAATGTGAAAAGCAACATCATTAAAGTACAGTTACATAATCGGGTCAAACGGGTTAACTCTTGACCCGACCCTTAAAACCCTTTTGGCTTGGTCAATTGAGTCCGAACCCGTAACCTGTAAATCGGATTAGGGGTTGGGTCTCGGTTACATGTTTTCTATTTATGGGTTAACGGATTGACCTGTTGGAGAGCCCTAGAATAAAATAAAGTATCAAAGATGTTGATAAGGGATAATTTTTTGACTCGTTGACTAAATTAAAATGTTAAATTTTTTTTTTTGGTGAGAATTAAAATGTTAAATAGAATTGGGCTCGAAACAAATTATTTTTAGAAAGTTAACGTAAAGATTCTAAAAACTCGAGGGGCACCCAACCGAATTTCCGAAAAGCAAAACGGCCCATATTCAGCGTGTCCAAGAATCGGACAGTACGCATACCCCACGCGCCTCGACCCCAGATTCTCACGCTACCCCGCCTTCCTTTCCACGACAGTCCGGACCTCGAATGTCGAAAATGTCCTTGGCCCCCTATTTTCGGCATTCTCCTTCGCCGGCGTAGACATTTTATTCAACGCGTATATAGCAAGACGAACACATAGCCAGCGAGCTTTCCACACTCTTTAACCTCCGATTCCGGCGCATTCTTCTTCCTCAACCTCCGATTCCGACTCAAGAACTATTCCGATCGACCGTTGGCGAACCTCCGATGGAGAGATCTACCTCGATAGGCTTCAGGTTGGGAAGACAGTCGTCGAGAGCCGACCTCGACGGGCTCGCCGACATGGAAGCTCCTGGAACCTTGTTTTTCGGCTTCACAGACGAGTCGTCTGAAGGTGTGCCTGAAGATGCCAGCGTTGACGATGTTCCTGCCGGCGTTAAGCTCATGTACGCCGCTTACGAAGGCGATCTGGACGGGATCAAGGAGCTTCTGGATTCCGGCGGCGCCGACGTCAATTTCAAGGATATTGATGACCGGACGCCGTTGCACGTGGCGGCGTGCCAGGGCTACAGGGAAGTCGTTGAGCTCTTGGTCAAGAATGGAGCTGAGGTTGGGGCCAAGGATCGATGGGGAAGCACGGTATAATCTCTCTTTCTATGGTGAATTGTGGTTTGTTTGATGTTTTCTGGACTTTCGATTTCGCTCAGATCACTTTGATATGGTGTCTGAGGAGCTCTCTCTCTTGGAATGATTGTGTAGATAGCGTAATTCTGATCTGGATCCTTGATCTAGTACCTTACGTGCTATTTTTGTTGATTGCTGTGCTAAGAGATCATAAGAGTGCTTTCTCACTGTAAGTTCCGTTAAAGTAGTTTAGCACTTGTCACACGCCCTCCCCTGCAGCCTAAGCTGTTAAAGTCCTGTGCGAGCTAATTGGATTCACCGTACGATGTATGGCCGTCTGAATCGTTGATCATACTATATGTGCAACTCTTAGAACTGCTCGTAGTTTCAATGTTCTTTCAAATTACAAATCATATGGTAATTCTTTGTTTCTGTCCTGTGGTGCTCTTCAACTTCAGTATTCAGCCTCTGCTCGTTTTTTCCTGTTTTGTGCTAGTGAAATCGACGAATTCACATCTTTTTCAACTACTTCCTATAAGTGTTGATGCCTGAGGTCTTTGAGACTTCACGCTCCATCTATAATTATTCCCTCTTCATATTCCTGTAACCTTAGGGGTGGCTGTATTCATTGTGTAATTTATTTTTTCTTTCTGTGTGTAATTATGTACATATATTTACTATGCAGCCACTTGCAGATGCAATGCATTATAAAAACCTTGAAGTGATAACGGCTCTTGAGCAACTTGGTGCTGTTCCTCTGGTATGTTGAGTGTCTTGGCTGAATGAGTATTTAGGTACTGTAATGTAATTCTGAGTTATCTTCTGACTGGGCTGCTAATTCCTGATTCCGTTTCTTCTCTGCTTTGGTCAACAAGACGCCTCCAATGCAGGTTAAACATTCACGTGATGTTCCAGAATATGAGATTGATCCTCGTGAAATTGACTTCACAAACAGCATTAACATCACCAAGGTACCTATTATTTGCTTTTCCCAAAATGTGTAGTCTGTCTTGAACAATTCATTCCTTGCACTCTTGTCTGTGTCGAGTATTCTTTTTTTATAATAGAAGATTGAAGTCAAAAGGTTGTTACTTTTCTATCTATTACATCATCTGTATGTTTTCTTATAAATGCTTTGATATTCCTTATTCATCATATTGTCCTCCATTGGAATGATATAGGATATTTTGTGGTCTAGTGTGCTGTTTAATTGATCTACCATAATTTGTATTATGCTTGCAGGCAAATTACTCACCTCAGTTGGCTAATGAAAGTACTTACAACCTAGTATATTTTGTTTGAAGGAACTGGAAGTTTAATTGTCATGCTCTAGCTTGACACTCCTGTATATAACTGTTATTTGCTGAAATTTCACTGATGTTTATTCTGGTGAAGAAAGCTAATGAAATAATTATTTCTGTACCTTTTAAGGTTCTCTATCCATGATCTGCCCCCGTTTTATTCCTTTCACATGATCTTATCAGTCTTTATGGAGGCTGATTGATTGTCTTTTTACTTCTAAATCACATGTCAGGGATTGCAGTTTTTATATGCTGTGAGTTGATTCCCTTAACAGTTTGCTGTCTGCTTGAGTCTTAGTTTTGTAATTGATTATCTAAGGCTTGACACTTGAGGTTTCTTCTCCCCGTTGTGAGCTTACAGTTATCAAAATGTCTTGCATCTCTATTTCTTGTCTTCTGATTGGCAATTTGGGAACATTAAAGGGAACCTTCCGAAAAGCATCATGGAGGGGAATAGAAGTTGCTGTCAAACAGATTGGGGATGATACGTTTCCTGATGAGGATAAAGTGTAGGTGTTCTGGATGCCATTGTGTAATTATAGTTTACTACTGTGTTCTAACATGTTATAGCAACCAACCACAGGAGGGCCTTTAGGGATGAGCTAGCTCTGCTTCAGCGGGTCCGACATCCAAATGTAGTCCAATTCTTGGGTGCTGTAACTCAAAGTACTCCAATGATGATTGTTACAGAATATCTACCCAAGGTCTGCTACAGTACATGAAATCTGTAACCTGTGTAGATCTCTCTTGCTGTTGTTGATATTAGTCTTTATATGATGCGGGAATCTTCTCTCTCTTTTTCTGTTCATATTTTCTTTTCTGGATAAGATGCTTATTGTCTTAAGTTTATTTTTGTCTTGTCTTGTGGAAAGATTCTAGTACTTTCTTGTTTAACTTTTCTTAAAAAACTTTTCTAGTTATATTTCTTCTTCTTATTGTTTAAAACCAATATTCCCACATTTTTTTGGTCATGTATATTCCCACATATTTAGTGTTGTAGATATTAACAAATGTTAAGGCATGCCTACATTATGATTGCTTAAGATTAAAAAAAAACGTGCTTATCAAGGATTAATGTTTTGCTTTTATTTTCACTGTTTCTTAAACGGATTTTTTTGTTTTATTCCGCTTTTTTTTTCACAGGGTGTAAAGTTAATGCTTTATTTTTTTAGTTGTTCCTTAGGATGTTTACAGTTTCAGCAAAATATTCAAGTATAATTATACAGTTGTGATGTAGTGTTGGAGGTTGAGATAGCACTAGCAGTATATGAATAGTAAGTGCATGCTGGGTGTGATAGGTTATGCTCTGTTAGTGTTTCGTATGAAGTGTAACTAGAAGAGAAAAGGAGTGGGTTAGAATCAACCTCTGACAATTATACGTATGTTCCTACATATGATAGGTGGATATAGGAGATGCTAACAATTGTAGATAGAAACTTTATGATTTCCTTTTCTTACATTGACTCCCATGCAGGCTGTATCCTACGTTTTTTGTCAATAGAACTTCTAAGAAATGTAACTTTTCATCCTGAGGATTTGCTAGCATGTTAATTTGCATGTGTTCACTTTGTCAACTATTCAGGGAGATCTATGTGAATACTTGAAAGTTAAAGGACAACTAAAACCAAGAACAGCTGTGAGGTTTGCTCTCGACATTGCAAGGTTAGTTGTGTTCTGTTCCATTTGACTTCGTTTGTAATGCTAAAGAATCATGTTGATGACCTCACATTATATGTAATGTTTTAGGAACGTTGAAGTTTCTATATAGTATTTAATGATTCTTGTTATACTTGACATTTTAGTGGTAATTTCATCCAAAATAGTATGGGAGATTGTTTAGTATTTGTATTAGGAACATAGGAGATTTGCATAAATTATGTGGCCTCACCCACCTTTCTCATTTGGACTGCTATTCAGAATGATATTTGCAGATTTTCCATTTTATGAAGAATTTTGAGTAGTGATATTAAGTAGTGATCTTTACATATCAAAGGCTTGGTGGAAGTACAATGCAATCAACTGCAGTTACATGAACGTAATAAGAGCTCATAAGAAGTATATTTATATGATTGTGTAATTCCCTTGAGCAATGTGATAGTTTGGTTGCTTCAGTGAAGATTGTTTGGCCTCTAGTTTGCAGCATCATTCGCTTCCTGTTCTTTTGAATTAATTTGTTCCTATTCTGGAGGACTCTTAACGTGATTCTTTGTTTCTAAATTATAATTATGTTTTCTCGTAACTTGAAAATAAGAGTTTCTCGGTGATCAATTTTGCAGGGGTGTTGGTTATCTGCATGAGAATAAGCCAGGACCAATTATCCACCGTGATCTTGAACCTGCGTAAGTTTTACTGCCAAGTCATATTTATAATGTTCCTTGTTTTGCTGCTTGGTCTGAACACATCCAAATTTTATTTTCATGTACATATGAATGACAGAAACATATTGCGGGATGAC
The DNA here is from genome assembly GCA_963924305.1 of Polygonum maritimum. Lineage (NCBI taxonomy): Eukaryota > Viridiplantae > Streptophyta > Magnoliopsida > Caryophyllales > Polygonaceae > Polygonum > Polygonum maritimum. The sequence goes on from OZ002734.1 coordinate 26,620,948, forward strand.
TCTGGAACGCTCAAAGTTGCCGACTTTGGAGTTAGCAAGCTCCTGAATTTTTCCAAAGGAATTGTGGAAGATGTGCCTTTATCATGTGAAGCTACTTCATGTAAGTTTGCAGGTTTAGACTAGGTCACTCTAAGGGATCTTGTAGTTAGCTTCTCTATCCTTCAAAGCTCTTTTAGTGAAAGATAATCTATAATAATATTAATAATTATAGCCATTCTTTTTATTTCCTCAAGCCAGATTTTTGATATCACATATAACCATGCTATTTTCCTTGAATAGGTCGTTATATGGCCCCAGAGCTGTTCAAGAATGAAGGATATGATACCAAAGTTGATGTGTTTTCGTTTGCTCTAATTCTGCAAGAGGTAGTAATTTCTCTTTGAGCTCAATATGTTTTGGTGCGCTTATTGAAAAACACTTCTCTTGATCTAGTGCCCTTGCTTGTATTGTATACTACTAACATTTTCCTCTTCATTATCTTGGTCACATAGCATTTCTCTTACAACCTATTGTTGATGAAGAAAAGCCAATATAATTTCCTGTAATCCTGGCAATCATTAGCATGATTCCACGCTATTTTCTCTCTTATTCTTTTTTTTTTATTTCTCATTTGGATATTTGAATAAGCATGTCTAGTTCCTAAGGCTACTGTAAATTGCTACAAGAAAATGTGGTCATTCCTTAAAGAGTTTGAGCTTATTTTAAATCTTTTGACTAATTTGAGCATAAAAAAATCAACAACGTATACAGTGGAATAAGATTTTTCAGTCAAGACGTGTATTCCAGTAACTTGCCTTGCTCCTCTGGCTCATTAACCACCACTGGAATCTTAAATACTGTTTCTTTATGACGTTTCTATTCAGATGATTGAAGGATGCCCGCCATTTTCTGAGAAAGTTGAAGTTGAAGTGCCAAAAGAATATGCTGAAAAACATCGTCCCCCTTTTCGAGCTTCATCGAAGCTTTATTCCCACGGAATCAAGGAGTATGCTAATGTTTCCTTACTATATCATCATACACTCTTTGACTGCATTGAACTGAGTTCATGCTGCATTGTTCCGTATTGGTTGCGGCTAATAAATTATATGAGCTTCTTACATTGTCTCTTTACTTTGTGCTTTTGAAAACAATTGGCAACTCATTGTTTCCTGTAAACAGGTTGATTGAACATTGTTGGTGCGAAAACCCTGGAGATAGACCAACCTTCAGAGAAATAATTCTGAGGCTTGAACATATATACAACAACATTGGCCACAAGAAACGTTGGAAGGTTCCCTCTCACTCTCTCTTTCTTTCCTTACGAACAGCTGCATACTGTTAACCGATGTGGCTAGATTGTTTTGAGCACAACTGGAGAATTTTGACTAGCCATCGAAATCAAAGCATGTAATATGTATATAGACTTGCTTGATCACTTTGAACGCCTACTAAAAACTGTACACATTGAAAGAGCAACACTGAACTGCTTATTGTGTTGCTTTAAGCTTAACCAAAATCTAGGCTTGTTTTCATCTGCTTCAGTTCAATAAATATTCATGCTGAACTTTTGAAAATATGTTTTCAGATTGCGCCACTTAAATGCTTCCAGAGAAGTCACTCCAGTATGGGTAGCTTCAGCGAGTCATATAGGAGCCCTTGATAATCGAAGAGTAGGAATTCGTTTCATCATGATTAATCATGTACTGACGTTTTTATACCAGCATTTTCATCCAGGACCAGAAGAAAAAAGTTAAAAATAGAAAAAGAGGAAGAACCTGCAAGATTTCTCCCTTGAAATGATTTGTATTTGATTTCTACACGGATTGTGTAGTTATCCTTGAACTCATTGTGTAGTTTTCTCCCTTGAGAATTCATTACAGTGCTCCTTTCAACAGCCGAAAAGGAGATAACTAAATGTATAATATTATCGTTGTGACAAATATATTTTGTGTGAAGTTGACACCTACCTAGAACTCGGGAGATTAGGACTCAAAAGCAAGGGGTTAAAGGACTAATCTCTCGCACAAAATCATATTTCGTGATTTCTTCTATCAGAAGTATTTTTGAGGTGTCAAGACTCTATTGCTGTGAAATAGCAAGATGTAAAGTAATTGTTTGCCCAACCTAAATTTTTTCCAACTTCTCATTGAGTTTTGGGGTTAAAGATGGTCTAAAAGATGACAGAATCTCTGATATGTTAAGTATAGGAAATGCTTATCTTCATCATAGAAATGGTAGGAGAAAGCTATAGAATTCTGCACCTCTTTGTGCTTGCACAAACTAGCATGATTGCTGTCGCGGGCATCTACATGGAACTCTTTCATTGACATGGAAATCAGGGTTTAATGTTCATTGTGTTATGTCACAACTACATCCATAAATTCAGGAAGATGACTGTCACATTAACCAGTGCCTAAAAGATGAGCACCCCACATGTTTATATTTCAGTATCGTTGTAAATGATCCATGTCTTTCCAAGAAAGCTACATAGCACATATGTACAATGCTGCAAGGAGGTTGGCACAAGAAGCAAGGATAATGATAGCAATCTGTTCTGCTAATAACCTTGTACACACATCCGGATTCCTTGTCACGAACAGACTGACACTGAGCACTTTCGGCAGTAAGAAAAACTCACTCCTTATCAGCTTCACCATCATTCCATGGCTCAACTCTCATTCTTACCCTTTCACCTTTGAAATGGACATATTTCCATTTCAACCCATATTTCTTAAGAATCAGCTGTTTCTTGTCTACTTGTCCGGTTTTCTGGAATGCACGTGCTATTCGCCTTACGGTGTCAGCATCCGGCTTCACTCCCAATTCCTCCATATCAGCAAATACCTGATTTCCGATGAGATCATTATTCTTCAACACTAGTTCATCTATTGGCTCCTTTATCTAACTATTGCATCTCCTCTAATGAAGCCCACTTTTTCCTTACTATGATATTGTGTGAATAGAAAAGAGTGTTTACCATGTTTAGTGTCATACCTCTATTATCTTCTCTGTCTGATTGTGATGATCATATAACGAGATCATCCTAGAGAATAGCCACTTAGAAATAGAACGTGTGTGCGTGCGTAGGATCATGTTCCATAAAGATTCAGCTTCTTCTATCCTTCGATCATTGTCAAAGGCCAAGAGAAGTATGTCATATGTAGCCATGGTTGCTCCTTGGCCTTTGCTCAGCATCCATTTCGCAACCTGAATAGTATTTATCCATCGATCAATTAAAACCATAGCTGTGCAGATGCATCACATAGAGATATCTTAGTAATTACTCTCATAAAATCATATGTTCCCTCATTTTCCATTTGTATGGTATTCAGCTCTCTAACAAAACCATGGAAAACACACATTTCTCTATACCAAGTGAAAATCAACCCAATTAATGTGAGAGCTAATCTGTTAAATCAGATCAATTTACCAAATGAAAATGACCCCAATAAATGTGAGAGCTAACCGGTTACATCATATCAATTTACTTTCTAAAATATTAATTTCAAACATCTAACGACAGATCTGATTAAAAATAAAATAAAATCCTTTAATAGATTCCTAATGGACACATTCCTTAAAGAACTAGAGAGGAGAAAGATAAAAAAAATAAAAAAAAAAAAACAACTTGAAAAACAATTGAGAATGTGATCCTACTTGAATTACACGTTTCCACTGATTTCTCTTCTTAAGGATTCTCAAGGCCTTGGCTGCAGCAATCAATGGGAACTCTAGTTCCCAGGCTATCCATTTATCTAGAGCTCCATACACTGCTTCTTTTTCATTAGGAAGACCAGAAACCTACATATTGAAGGCAAGGATTTAGAACAAAATTCAATGTCAATGTCAGACATAGAACTTCTGCATAAATTTTATAATATCATTTCCCTTTTAAAACACAAGTTAGGCGCTCAAGTGAAGAGTGTTATGAGATTCTTGTGCAGTTAGCACACACAATGCTTCAAAGAACAAAAGAAAAGGGAAAAAACAGAATTTAGAATAACATCTTTAATGAATTTAAAAATCACATCAACAATATGATATTACACATCTAATTTAAAGCAGTATGATTAGTAAACCGTCTTACGGGTATGAATACATAAGTAGTATATTGACACATCGTAATAAATCTCAAATGACTTATTCCAAAATCCTAAAATTTCATTATTCAAGTAACAGTTTCGGTTATATATTTTCCAGGAAATTACATAACTTTCATAAGCTAGTGAGCCTCCAGACTCAAACACAAGTTAGATCTGACGAATGCATCAGAACAGAAATTTAGGAACATGTTGCCCACAAATCGATGGACATTTACCATTATCTCTTCCAGAGAGAATAATTAATGCTGATACCTACCTAGAGGTATATTCATTTTAGGACAGCATTTATGCTACCAGTCTCTGAGTTATGATTAACACAAACAAAAATAAGGGGAAAACGCAACTGATCAGTTTACTCACAATTCGAACAAGATTGAGTGCCTTCTGCCCAGATCCACTAGAGTCTCTTTTCTTCCACAAATGATGTTCGTTTTTTCCTGACCTCTTAACCGTCTTCCTGTCTCAAAAGGAACATAACCAAGATCAAATTGAAGCAAATTCAACAGACAAATTTAATACAAGGACAAGGATCTTGATTTAAGAATCATTTACTAGTGATCATAGACTCAAGATAAAAGCGCAATAGTTAGTAAGCATAGGATCAGGCAAAATGCAATATGCTGCGTAGTATGCACTGCAAAAGCACAAAGGAACTCATACATAGCTGAAACTAGAAGTACCTTTCTCTGTATCTATGTCTTTTGGAAAGATTCATATAATTGAAAGAGGGAATAGCACCAAGCTTCTAGGTCATAAGCAGGAGATATAGCTTACTTGTCAACAGAAGCAGATTTACACGGTGGCCTATTTAGTTCCAAGGAGTATTGCACCTAGGGTACCCAAACAATGACACGAAGAATGTTATCAGCAAAAAATGCAGTCTCACATGAAAAGCCCAAACAAAAGATAACCCTACTAAACAACAATAACAGGATTGGTACAATTGATAGTCAACGTAGCAAATCATTACTCTTCAGTCCCTTGCCTTGATTCTAGGGGCATAATATCCTGAAATTTGTATTGAAGGTGAGGTCCTGCTGAAAGAGATTCCACATCTAGAACTAATAGCCGAATATGCCACCTTATCCTGATAAGAGAATTTGGGCACAGAGTCAAGTGCTCAAATCAATTATAGAGAAAATCAAAGTTGAGGAGCCAAAAAGGATAGAGGAAATGGATAATGTAATAGCAAAACCTGCTTTAAACCAAATGTTGTGGAAAAGGAAGGCAGCTTCGGAATCGCTTCAATAATACAAACCATTTTGTTGCTCGTGTTTCACTCTGTCCAGCTCTCTTTCATCCTTGTCTCTGCAATCAATTTCAAAAGCCTTAACACTCTAGCAGCTCACTTCCTAGAGAAAGACTAGCACACATAATAGCTCTTTCAATTTAACTTCAATTTCTTAATTCTCATTCAAACCCTAGAACTGCAACTAGAACCAAATCTGTTTTCAATAGGTAACCCTAGCACTAAATTAGAAAAAACAAAAGATGGAGGCGAAGACCAGCAAAAACGAAGATAGAAATCGCACGAACCAGGCTCAAATCAAGCGAAATCAGCAAAATCAAACCGAAAGGATAGAGGGGCATATCACCAGAAGACTACCTAGTGATGGAGGAAAAGCGCTTGAAACCGCAAATTTAGAAATGGAGAACCGTCAATAGATCAATACAACCTTTTTGCCAGGTTTGGGAAAATACGATTTGAATCCGAACACTCGGAATTTCTTCAGGGATTGAACGCACATGAGCGACTACATACAGTAGTGCGTCGGAGCCCTAGAATGCTCTGGTTAGACCCACAGAATCTCAAAATAGTACAGCACAGAGGTTTCACCACGTCCACAACCACAGCCTCTAGTTTGCATTTCTGTCAGCAAACCTGAAAAATCGAAGTTTGGTTTTGGATAACAATGGCGACTGGCGAGAGACTTCAGGACTTGGACAACGCGCGAAATAATTTCCTATACGATTTGGGCCTCTCGTGGGCTGAATTTACGATTATCATTTTGGGCCGTTGAGCCTTCTAGTCTTCTACATCGATCGAGCAAGAAAAATTGTTGGAGAAAATATATGAATCCCATGTCGAACCAAATACTGATATATTAGGGGAGATGGAATAATGTCCGATAGTTTTAAGTTTTTTTTTGGGTTTAAAAAGTGGATTCTGAATAAACTCAACAGTTCACTGGTTTAATCATGTTGAATCATGGGTTATGATTTAGAATTGTTCGCTAATGAAGCTTGTACGTACATCAAGTTACACGACCATGTAATGTAATGGCCCATGCTAATACGATATACGACCGTGCAATGGACCATGTGGATTGAGTAATAGGTGCATGACCAGTGACCACAGACTTTATACACAGCATCACGGTCCATTGTGCGACTGAGTCTCTTGCCAGACTTATTTAACGGTTCACCCCTCGGTTGTGCTCTCGACCAAGCGATTAACCAAGCGATATCCCATGTTATTGTTTTTACTCTTTGGCTAAAGTTTGTAGCCTAGAATGAGTACTTGTTAAAGATTTTGAGGGAGATTTCGATTTGTTTATCCTTTGTTGAGAATTACGATATTTGAATGAATTTCAACATAGTTTTATTCATACCTAGCCTAGTGGGCTTTACGGTTTGTGACCACGAGACCATAATATTACTAGGTGGTTAGATAGAGCTTCAAATTGAGATCGAGAGATGAATGTAATTGATTGGAATAAGGATTTGAACCGAGATTTTAATACTTTGTCAAGAGTTTGATTTAGTTTGACACTTTGACAATGGATCACTCTAAGAGCCTTAATAATCCATATCTTGATTAAAAAGTCGCAAGAGCGGTTATTGAAAATGTAAGTTAGGATTAGACACGTACAGTTGCAAATTTATTGAAGGTAGTAGACTACCTTCAATAAGTTATCAAGTTCATGCATATATATTATACGTAGTTGATCGATATATATACATTTGTAGGATCTACGTGTATTAGAATACAGATGTTGATCCTCCAGATGGATCAACAAACTGGGCAGCGGAATAAACAAACAGTTCAAACAAGTAATTATGAACACAATCGAATTCCAAATCAACTTGTTACTCTTATTAATTAGAATCAAACTTACAATCGTGAATCTCAATTCCTTGGTGTACACAACTCCTAGTATCACGAATCTCAATCCCTCAGCGTCGGATGACTTCTAACAACTCGCAGTAACTTGCGACCCACACCTTCAACTTCGTACCCAACTCCATTGAAGTTCTTCGTGTGTCTTCTTCTCTCAATCGCACACAACAATTGACTCTCTCAGCTTCGGTGAAATACATGGATGTGCTAACCCCTATTTATACTAAAGACTAGAAAAGATTCTATCCTATAATATAAATCGGGATTAACCCTAGAATAATCTTATCTAGAGAAATTGAATATCTCTAACAATATTATCCTAACAAGAGAATTATCTCATAACCATAAGATATGATTCTCTTCTTAATCGTCTCTCGCAACGCGTCTTTCCTAGAATAGAAAGATCCCTCGTTGGCGCTAGCGCGTTGGTACTTCTTGCCAAATATAGTATACTGCTTCCGCGTTGATCCCTTGCAATCGCACACAAGAATCACCACGTATCCCGCAGTAGCTCTGCTTCCTTGGATATTTGAGACGATTGATCCTGCTCATGTTCCATTGCTCATACATCCTAGAATGATCCTGAAACACTTAGCAAACCACATTAAATTCTTCTCAAATGTTCTATCATTATCAAAACTACACGGGATCTGTTATTGGGATCAAGGCCATCCCAACAACATTAACATAGCCTCTAAGCTAGTTACATGTCTTAATAAGTTAATAATATAATTGACATGTATAGTACGACGTTATGGCTGGTTTTGGCCGAGACATGTATATATAACTAATCAAAGTTCAATTATTGAAACGAACGTTGTATTTAGATCGAAGGGTGTACGTTTTAAACTATACTGTTTTCATGCAGTATCATAAGCACGCACTATTTCGTTCTTGTTTTGAATTTTTACTGTAATGGTTTTGTTTCCTTGCCTCCGATTGCTAAATTGTAAACCATTACGTCATTACTTTATATCTATACTTGGTTTTGTCCGACTATATATTTATACTGTATGGATCAAACACTGTGCGTTTTATATAAATACAAATTGAATACCATATATATCTTACGACATTTTGGGTGTGTGGTATGTGTAGATGCCAGAAGAACCGATCGAGAACGTGATCTGGCCTGCCATGCTGTGCTGCCTGTGCATGGTTTGATTATTCAATTAATTAGTGTGTTTGGGTATCTTTCCGTTTGCCTTCTTATCATAATTTGCAAGACAGTTTTTGTTAACCAAACCAAACCAATCATCAATCGACATGGGTTAATTTCCACAGGATCTCGATCTCCAACATCTCAATCATGTATTTAACTAAATTATGTTTGTACACGTTTTTTCCCCTTGCGAAGAAATGAATGCATGGCTAATAATTAACAAACGCCATTTAACTTATCGATTTTTTTTCTGTCGAAATTAATTTATCTATTATAAAAGTTAGCTCAAATTGCCGAAATTTTGTGTAATTTGCTTATAGGATTTGTATAAGTGGGGTTTGCTTAGAAAGTTTGTATTATTAAGATCGATCACAAATTCACAATGTACCATTCAATTATTTTATCCTTATAAATCACTGGTTAGTCTAACAGGGTAAGGTACGGTGTCTAAATTGAGAAAAAAAATTTATTAAAGAGTTTTTACAGTATCCAGTCCAGACGTCGACCGATCAAATTAGACGAGCGGTTAAAAAACTATATATTCAATCCTTGTCTTTAATTTAGATAAATGAAACACCTCATTTTGCCTTCCAAACTTCAATTACATACGTACCCAAGCCTTCCACAATGTAAAGTTGTGAGTATTGTAAGATTGTTTAGAATAAGCAAAGCCATAGCGATCAGTCATTTTCAAAGTTTTGTCACCGTTCTAGTGTAATTCGCACATTATGTACGCATATTCATTTTGAAGAAAGAAAGAAAGAAGACGTGTTTTCGCATGCCATTAGTTAATTCTTGATGAGAATCGGACTTGTACCCGATCGTAAATTGCTTGCAAGACTTCATTTGTCTTTTTAGCCAAGTGAAAAGAGTTAAGGTAGTAAAACTAGCTACGTATTATATGTACTACTAACATTTAATGTTCAGGTACGTACCAAATTAGGACTCAATAGACACGTTGACCGTAACTCAAAGTACGTTGGAGATCGAGATCGCTAGCAGCTTAGCTATCGACAAACAATCCAACAAATTATTGGAATGACCAGCCAAAAAAACGAGATAAGAACGAAGTAACTGTCGACAATAACATTGAACACATGTAATTCAATTAGCGGCTTTCACTTATCCAAAATGAGGTTGTTTGCCTAATTGTACTTTGTTTTTCTAAATCGCATTAATCATGCATGAATCTTGTTCTTTTACTGTTTACCCAACTCCGCTTTATTATTAGACACGTGTGTTTTTGGACATTGTTATTTCTATTCATTAAAATGAAAGGTACTGCTATAATTTTTTGTAGGTAAATTGAAATGGAGCTTATATTCTTACAATTGGGTTATTAATTCCTGCAAAAAATAAACAATTGGTTTATTTTATGTAATGCACACGTGGCCAACCGAGTGGTTTCCGTTGAAGGTAGGGTACGCGTGACACCTCATCCAATTACGTGGCACCATCACGGCCCTTCCACGTGGGCGTGGGGTCCACTCACCGACGTCAAGCATGCGCGGAGGAGAGCGATCTTAGCTAGCTAAGAAACGATCCAAATGATTGGTGAATCCACAGCTCCTAAATCCAGGCTTACTTTTCATCGACATGGATTAATTAATTGTCACTATTAAATTACTTGCTCGGATTAATTCATCTGATAGGGTTTAAGAAAAACTCTATGGGTGAATGTGAAGATAGTATCGGATTAGTGGGGCGAATGAGGTTCACTCGTGGATTATGCAATTGGTATACTTTTTTTTTTTTTGAAAGAAAAGGGTTAGTTGTATTACGAAGGAAAGGTTACAAAAACGCTAGCTATTTACATGAGCTCCACTCTCTAATCACTCCAAAAACTTCCTAAGATCTTTCGATCTCCTATTCCATCTCGAGTTACAACAGTTCCTAATGTGTCTTTGGCACATAATGCTACACTCATTAACTTCAATGTTTTGCTGATCAAATAGCTTCATGTTCCTGGCTTTCCACACAAAGTAGACAACAACACTGATACTATGATTCCAGAGATTGAACTTAAAGGATTTTCTTCCATTAAGACCATTAGCTTGGTTGATCCAGTCTTCCAGGTTGATGCACCTCCTGCCAAGCCTAGCCCAGCTTAAGACCTCGTTGAGAACCTGCTTGGAGAAACTGCAATCAAACCATAGATGAGACATGGTTTCCTGTATAGAGCAGTTGCACAGAATACAATGGTCATCAGTGGTGAGGCCCCAGGCCTTCAATTTGTCCCTAGTAACAACTCCATTCCTCATGATTTTCCAGTTGATGAAGGCCACTCTGGGAGTATTAAGCTTGTTCCAAACAACATCAGCCCAAGTGATCTCCTCTCCTCTATTTCGTTTGCAATCATACAGACTTTTACCATCAAACTGTCCAAATCTAGAAGTGAGAATCATGACATTAGAGCTGTCATTGAGAGAGTCTTTGATCTCATTTCTCATCTGTAAAACTGATCTCCATAAGGCACTAGAAGAGGCCTTGATGTTCACTTCCCAAATGCTTTGCCTTTGAGTGTAGTTGGAGGAAACCCAGTAGCTCCAGATAGAATCATTGCTGGCACAGGCATCATATAGAAGCTCAGTCACATTAACTCTGTTCCAAGCAAGGATGTCCTTGATTCCAAGCCCTCCTTCTCTCTTTGGCCTGCACACCTTCTTCCAAGCCACAGGGGCTCTAGTGCCTGAGCTGCCTCCACTCCAAAGGAAATTCCTCATAGTTCTGTTAAGCTCATTGATGACAGCCTTTGGGAGTAAGAAAATTTTAGTCCAATAAAGGATGACTCCATGGAAGATTGCTCTGATTATTTCCAGTCTGCCAGCATAAGAGAGCTGCCTAGCAGCCCAAGAGTTTGCTTTATTTCTGATCTTGCTGGTGAGTTCCACAAAATCCTTTCTCTGGGCTCTTGAACTACAGAGTGGAACACCAAGGTATTTAACAGGCAGAGAGCCTATTTCCATGCCAAGGATGCTACTGATGTCACCTTCTTCTAGCCTTCCAACCCCAGCACAAAAAACTTTGGATTCAGCAAGGTTCATTTCCAGGCCAGAGTAAGAGCCAAACTCATTCAGAATCTCCTTGATAGCTTTAACAGAGTCTTCACTGCCATGAGAGAATATAAACAAGTCGTCAGCAAAACAAAGGTTGATGATCTTAGCTTTCTTGCACCCAGGATGGTACTTGAAAGAATTGGAGGCATCACAATCCTTGAGGGCTCTGGTAAGATAATCCATGAGAAGCACAAAGAGATAAGGAGCCATTGGATCTCCTTGTCTTAGCCCTCTTTTTGCCTTGAAGTGTCCACAGAAGTCCTGACCAATTTTGATGGTGTACTGGCAACTAGTGATGCATTCTTTGATCCAGCTGACCATAACAGGATGGATATTGAGCTGATCAAGCAATTGGTATACTTTGAATGTACTATAGACATTTATATAACACAATTTTAATTTTGACGGTATATGGAGCACATCTGATGATTAATAATAAGCCTTCTATAACACGTAACTAGTATAAATCCCGTACCATGTACGGGTAATGTAAATCTAAACCTGAATTAACTGATTCGAGATTGAATTTTGACACGAATCCGTTTTTAACTCAAGAATTTACCATCCAAACACGATAGACTCGAGTCCGAACTTATGACCTGTATATGTATTTTTATTAATACAATGTTAATTTTAAAATAATTCTATTTATTTGTTTATATTTATATTATTATTTAATATACTATTACCATATGATGATATGAGAAAGTTTTTTCACAATTTTTCAATATTTAATAATGATAAAACATATACTAATTAGTAGGGGAAAATGGTTAAGATTCGTATAAGGATATAATATTAAAAATATAATGTTAGGAAAAAATCTTAATATATATAAAAAATGAGATAAGATATCAAGTGATTATAAGGAAATTGGATAAAATATAAAATAGATATATAAGGAAATTGAATAAGATATCAAGTAAATATAAAGGTAAATTAAAAAAAATCTGATGTACAAAAATAAAATCATTATTTTATTCAAGATAGATGACGTGACGCAAATTTTTACACAGACTTGGGTTCCGCTTTATACTGTATTATAGTAGATTTTTATATTACACATAATTCATACGATAGACAGTCTGATTTTTCCTTCCTTCTTGGAAGATTTTCTCATATTTTATGCTTAAATAACTCGCCTTAGCGGGCTCAAATAAGATCGACGCTTGCTTTCCATTAATAGTTTTCTCATCAATTGTTCGTGTCAGCGGCATCGACCCACAAGCATATGGCATATATTGACTCTCCGCTCAACCGTGTTATGTAAAAAGGCGCATTCAAATCGTTTAAAAAATTCATATTTTGCATCATCAGATGTAAACAAAAAATTGCACACACACAATTTCCTTTGATATAATGTAATCAAACATATTTCGTCTATTCTCATTTATCTCCTTGATTTTCATTCTCAGATAATCCATTCTCTTAATTCAATAATCAGATTTAATATATTTTCCAACTTTAGTTTATGAAACAAGGCATGATCTATAAATAAGATCAAACTGAACGCTAAGAATAGCTTGCTCGAGAGAAGAATATGTTAAATTGTTTGGCATGGAATTAAGTAGCTAGCTTGGCTTGTGAATGATAAGTCGTGCACAACAAGAAGTTTGAAATGGGGGTTTACGTACGTTGTAGAACCACCTGCATGCATGCCTATTTGCCTACCTTAATTGTTCTACTAATGATTATGCAACGAGTCCAGCTTTCATGAGACGAAGATCTACGTTACGTTAACAAGCAAAATAATTTTGCAAGTTTCATTAAGGTATCAATATAAATTCCACGTACAAGCAATCTTCCTAAGAAACCTAAAGTTCTACGCACATTTGTCCACTTGTAACTTACAGATGCTACGAAATTTTCTAAATAAAATAAATGGTCAAAATTATAGAAGGCTCTATATGATCGATCTCGTCTGAGTAATGTATATATTCGTACAATATTGGAGTTATCCATACTATAGAAGGCTCACTTACGACGTCATTGCATATAACACGTAATGATTAATTAACGTAAATGTCAATTTGTCAGGGTTGGTAATATATATACTCCGTATTTAATAATACTCCGAAGTCCGATCCGTGTATTATAATCTTAACACCGAATACAGCGTACAATAAGTGGGTTAATTACATGGCAAACTTGGAGCTAAACAATGTATGGGCGATGGATCTGATACTATTGATCGGTTTCCCAAGGCCACCTATCTGTTCCAGATATAGTACTTAATTATTAATTAATTATTAAAGAATTAATTAATTTGATCATCCATCCTCTGTACGTTTCCGTTAACGTATGAAACTAGCTCGCTCCCATCCCGATCTACGACCCTTTGCTAGCTAGTTTGTTTCCATGTGTCGACTAATTAATTAACGTGTATACGAGACGAAAAAAATTACAAGGATCGGATAGTATATTACTATATTACACAATTTTATCATAAAATCCACAATGTAATGTATCCAAAATGTTGCCACATTAAACTTCTATGAGCCGATGGATTGAAGCTTGTGTATATCCAAGTCCAGTACACAATTTCGATGAGATTCTATTCTAAAATTAATTAACAATAGGAGAAATACTACGGTCAAAAGTACCTAAATTTAGACATAAAAAGTACTTATTTTCAAGACTTTGCAATGCGTTGATAAAAGGGTAAACTCTACGTACGTGGTTGACTTAACTATTTGGATTACGTACAAGGTAAATTCCAACGATTTTGTACGTGAACTGGTTAAAAACCTGACGTATTAACGTCCGTAATTAACATCTTGCATGTAACATGTTAGAGTTTTATCCTTTTGTAATCTAGTGGCCGTTACACTGTTCTTGGATAGATCGTTCTTGGATATATAGATCGATGTCTACATTGGGTATATAATTGATGTGTGAATTGCGCAGTTGGCAATGGACATGATTTTGTGTAGAACACTCTAAGTGATTTTGTCGGATGTCTTCTGCTTTGAGCTGTTCTCCAATCATTTCAAATTTTTTTGACATACAATAATCAATGTTGATATAGTATTTCCCCACTTTTAGTTTATGTAATAATAGGAGAGCGTTTTTCCTCGAAAAATGATAGGAGTGTTGAGTACGGACCTTGAGTCGGATTGGGCGGAAGGAAACGGAACGAGCTAAGGACTGCAGACGAGGAAGAGGAGTCGAAGAAAGGCGACTCGGGTCGCAAAACAGCAAAACCAGGCGAACGCGAAGAGGATTTGCGGATTCGTCAGGACCCGCGACCGCGGAATGGGAACCCGCGACCCCGTGTGGAGATCCGTGACCGCGGGTTGGGTGCCCGCGACCGCGGGTCAGGAAGACTCCTTGGCTGGTTTTGTTTTTCGGCGGCAGAAACGTGGGTAGGGAGCCATAAAGCGCGGGCGCGTTTTTTGGAAGGTGTTGCCCGAGTTTCGGGACGTCCGCAGGATTCGACTAGGGTTTCCATATCTTTTCGGGAGATATTTATTTCTTGGGGAAAAAGATATCTTGTAGCTCTAGTTTTCCTATTGATACTCAGCTTGATTATTGTAATTGGTGCGCTTTACCATTGAGAGAAAATCCTGAAAAGCGAGATTGAGAGGTTAGGCTTAGGAAGATCTTGATCATGGTAGATCTGAAGATCAGTGTCCTTGTAACCCTTGAGTCCTCTAATCTAGTGGAGATTCCCTAGCTTGGTAGTGCCCCCAGACACAGTCCTTGTGACGAACTGGGTCAACAATTGCTCATGTCTTTGTCTTGGTCCGCTTACTATCCATCAATTTGCAGGAACGATCCATGACTTCCGCAGAAATTTCCCCAACAAGGAGAGCGTTTGTATAGTTGAGCTAAGAGTTCGGTCCATAAGGATATGGTACGAGCTCTATTTGGTCATGATTCTACTTACATAGCTGCCTTGAAAGATCGAAATTCTAGGCTTATGACAAACGATACGATATTTAAGCCAAACCAAGTCTAATCCGACACCAAAATCATTGTGCAAACTATAGAATGTCAAGTAGACTAGATACAGAGCATTGTTAGAAAATGATCATGGGAAACTTCGCGATCGAGTCTTTGTGTGCAGATCGAGGGATCTGTTGATCGAGAGCGAGGGGCAACATATTGTAGGGGCACTAGTTGGTCTTCCAAGTGCCAGGGGCATGTCATTCATGAGGATGTGCACTAGGGTTAGGTGGGGGAGGACGCCACGTCCTACGACATTGTGGCACAAGTCCTGAATAAGTGTTGTTCATCGTGCTTAGAGGTAAAGGGATGAATGGCTTTATGAATTTGTGGTGGGAGTAAATCCCATACTTCTTGGGATATTTAGGCAGGTCGATGCAATGTAGGTTAGTCATACCTAAATTAAACTAGTCCAGGATTAGATTGTTTCCAAGGATAAATAGGTCGATCGATCGACGTTGCGCAAACCTTGAAAGATTAAAGCTCTAGCTAGCCTGTAGTTAGCCCATGATATAAGTATTGTATGATGTATACTCTAAACTAAGGATAAAAGATTAAAGGGAAATTCCGCCCGGTAACTACGAGGTTTTGCAAATTCCGCGTGGTGCCCAAAGTTTTTCGGTATTCCGCATGGTAACCACGAGGTTTTGCAAATTCCTCGTGGTAACCTTGGCCTATTATAAAAAGTTAAAATTATATGAATGCTTACCCGTACTTTCTAATTAATTACACAAATCACCCTATCTTTAGTTTTTTTTTAAAAAACTACTCCCTCCGTTAATAAATACTTGTCGTTTTAGGCTGATTGAGTTGTTAAGAAATACTTGTCATTTTAGATATTTTAACACCATTTTTCCAATATTATCCCCACTAATTTAAAACAATTACTTAAATCTATTCTAAAAAATAAAAGATCTTCCAAAGATTGAGGGTGTTAAAGTCAAATCGTTTAAATTCTTAATTTTTAAGACAAACTCTAAAACGACATGTATTTCTTAACGGAGGGAGTATCTACTAATCTATTTTTATAAAACATCTAAATTTATAATTTTAGTATTATATATATTTTATTATTTTCTCTTTTCCCATGGCATGCACTATATTATTATTTTACAAAATCTTTTACTTTATATTATTATAAAAAGAACCACATTTTTCAAATTTGTATAAAAAACAGTTCCTTTTTCAAATAAAAAAAATCATACCTGATTTAAAAAACAAAACTACTAGTTCTTATTAACAAAATATAAACTTGAATTTTATTTATAGTTGATCTTTTAAGGGGGTGTTTTTTAAAAGTGGGTGCACTAGTTAAATAATTTGTTTTTAAAATATAATAAAACTGTTTTTTCTAAACATAATGTACATATATAACGACATTAAAAATGTGTAAGAATTATAGCCCTTTTATGACATGTACAACTCTAGGAATGTTTTTATTTATAATAAATTAACTTTTAAAAATAAAAAAGATTATATATTGAGTAATACTTTTCATTAGGTATTTTAAGAAAACAGATTTGATAGTTTTGTTGAAAAAATCTATTTAAATGATATTTCTCATTAGGTATAAGAAATTAGTTTGTTTATTTATGTTTTCAACAAACCTATCAAATCTATTTTGATTTTTTAATATAAATTTGAAAATTGTGAATCTTTTTTTTAATAATAAACAATGAAACATTATGTAAAATAATACTGATATATAGTGTCATGTAAAAAGAGTAAATATATATATATAGTGCTAAAAATATAAAGTTAGTTGTTTTATAAAAATAGATTAGATATTTAAAAAAAAATAAAGATAGGGTGATTTGTGTAATTAAGTAGAAAGTATGGGTAAGTTTTTATATAATTTTTACTTTTTATAAAAGGCGAGGTTACCACGCGGAATTTGCAAAACCTCGTGGTTACCATGCGGAACACCGAAAAACTTTGGGCACCACGCGGAATTTGCAAAACCTCGTAGTTACCGGGCGGAATTTCCCAAGATTAAAAGAAGGAACAATGGGTGAAATGAGTTAATTATATGTTTGCCACAAGTGGAAAATCAATAGCATAATCATCATTATTCGGTCATTAGATCATCCATCTTAAAATAAATCACCCCTAGAAGGCCTATATTGTTACTAGGAGTTGCAATTTTAGGGACAAGGAATTTTGATATCGTCAACGTACAATATATTATACAATCTAGTGAACAATATATACTCCCTAGTACATTATAAACACCAGCACACAGGAATTGAAAGTTAAGAACTCAGAAACTACCTCAAGACCCAACAGCTTAATTATGGATATCAATTATTATATTTTTGATCAAGATGGATATCAATTATTCAATCCTTCAATTGATTAATTACTCATTCGTTATGGAACTTGTCAGCGAATCAAAGCCTATCGAATATAAATCCTGCATTCATTTAACTAACAATATGTTTCAGCAATAATAAACCCATTGCCTTTGTTTGTTGATCAATTAATTAATAATGCTTCCATTAATTTAATCTTGCCCAATGATGTGCTGTCTTTAGTTTATTTGGTCTGCAGATAAGCTTGTACATCAAGTCTAAGTAACCAATTTCATCTCCCATAACTTAATATATATAATTAAATATTATAAAAAACAAAATAATATAATACTAAGGTCATCAGAATTCTCCCTCGAAGAGGACCACAGGAATCATGCCACGTACGCCAATTCCGTTCCCCACTTTGAAAGCCATAGCCTATAAAACACCCCAATCCAACTCCAAAACCTGCACAGTTCCAAATTCCAATCCTCCTGCTTATACCAAAAAAGCCCTCAATCGCATTTTCATTCGGTTTTCGTTTCCGTATTCCAAAGTATAGTACTCTGAATTCATCATGAGCAGCAATATGGAAGCAGAGTTCCTGGAATCCGAGGTGGTGTTCTCGGAGTCCGATTCCGACTCGGACCGAAGCCCCGAATCCCCCAACAACCACTACGATTTCTGCCACTCGTTCCGGAATAGCTACTCCAAACCCCACCAAACGGCCTCTAACCGAAAGGCGAAGGGGTCTTCTACGATCCCGCTCGACATCCCCGACACGGTTTCACAGAAAAACGATGAGTACGATTACGAAGGGAACGACGGAGAAATGATCCCGCCTCATCTGATCGTAGCGAGGCGGAATTCGGTGAGGACCGGGAGTAATCTCAAGGGCAGGAATCTGCGTCAAGTCAGGAATTCGATTCTCCGGATGACCGGTTTCCTCGAATCCTGAAACCGGCTGCAATCGGATCCGATCATTTCATTAGGTAGGGATCGGAATGCGTTTCGGGAGGGGATTCATTTATTCAAAATTGACAAAATGTGTTTCCGTTTTGCGTTGTTTGGTATAGTTATTACATGTCTGTCTGTCAACCGTTTTCCTTTCGGATCAAAAGCAAATTTTTGAAGAGAAAAAAAAATGAAATGTGAACGAGTTGTTGTGCAATCAGAACTCGATTTGTAAAGGTGGGGGTTTAATGGGTTTACTGAAATATATATATATAAATCAATAAAGATTAATGCTTTCTCATTATGCTACATTAGTATTGATTATAGTTCTCGAGAGTGTTTTTGTATTGCTTGATGAGTTGTGGAAATTGTCTTCTTCGATTTTCTGTTCCTTTCTCCATCTACCATTCAATTATTGAGCATCAAGGAGTGGGCCAATTCAAAGCACAAATTATTATCGTGTTCATACGCATTATTTGATAGAAAACGCGCAAACGGACAATTCTAAATGTAAATTATTTTACTAGAATTGTACTATAGCTAGAGTTAGCAACAAGTTATTCACATCGAGAACAAGGAGTAGAAAATTTGGATTCCAAAACAAGTAGGGTGTTATTTGGCTATAATTCAAGGTACAATTCGTTTTGGTCCATAGCATTTTTTGAAGTTTTATTAATTCGTATATTAATTTCAAAGTAGTTTTGAAAAAAAATTAAAATTATACAATATAAAGTAATTAACATTTATTGAGGTCGAGAAACTAAATAATTTAAACAGTGAATTAATATAAAAATAATTTGAAACATAGGGAGCCAAGCAAAAGTTGAACGTTAAGGTGTCAACCGATGAAGTCTTGACCAAAAACAAATTTAAAACCGATGACAGAAAGTATATATCTGATGTGTTTTTTAATTTCAACCACAATGGAATTAATGGAGATGTGAGTGTAAAGGCCGGTCTGGTTGAATTATCATCATCATAATACTCCGTAATAGTTACAATCCAAACAGACCTTAATTAAGCAAAATGGTCGGGTGAGGCAGCCACCCTGGCTTAATTATGAAGGCAAATATGAGATCTGAAATCAGCCCATGTGAGCCGGGGTTAAGCACCAATTGTTCGTATTTTGTTTGTTTGCTCATAAAATGAACGAATGTAAAGATTGATTAGACCCTTTGTTTGTTTGTTCAAATACTATGGACTATTGTTTCTACTCTCATTTTAAATAGATGATTTAATTTGAAGGAAACTCAATGTAATAACTTTGATCCTTATCCTATTAAAAAAATAAAAAGCTTAATAGTACTCTTGTCTTGACAGCTAAGAAAAAGAAATATCATATATAGTTTCTGAAAAATATATTAACATGTTGTTTTTATAATCCGTAAAAAAGCTTAAAACTGAATCAAGATATACTAATCAAAAAATAAGAGACGATTTTGAGCTCATAAAAAATCAGGTACAAGGAATGATACATGCACTCAACATCAACGAAATGCATAATTGTGTGCAATCGTAAGTAATTAGTAATGTTTTTTTTGGGTCGAAAAAGGCGAAGCCTTATCATTAAAACTTAAGAAATATCCATTATAAGCAAATTTCGGGACGTAGCCCGGCCACTCGAGTCATTTAAAAGCACCTGGAAAACGCTTTCAGGCGGCATAAGAATAAGGTGGCAACCTAAAGGGTAGGAAAAAGCAATCCTAGCAAGGGAGTCGGCGACAAAATTCGCTTCCCTAAAGACATGTTTGAGACGAACAATCCAGTTTCATCTAGGTAAGCCCTGATATTGCAAAACAAGGCAAAACTGGGGATGACTTGGGCTGATATTCTTCTTCACTACTCCCTCCGTCCCTTTTTGTTTGTCCGTCTTTCCGTTTTTGTCGTCCCGAAATATTTTTCCACAATTCATTTCTTTCCATTTATATCACTACATCTTTACACTTTTACCCTTACCTAATCACCCATTTTACACACTTTATCCCCTTCTTCTTCCCCCAATCAACTCTCTCCATTTACCTAACTCCATTAAATTCATACGAATGGACCAACTTTAAGTGTAAAAAAAACACATTTTTTTATCAAAAAATTTACATATTCATAATCTACACATTTTTTGCAACAAATGAACACCCATATGAATGCATAATTCAATTCGTTTTTTTTTTCGAATTAAAAACCTCCATTTTTGGGCTGTGATTACAGCTTACAATTTGGGCCATTTTGGACATGGGAAAGGGTGATCCACATATATAAGGATGGAGAGATGGGGAAGTAGGGCAAACCCTTCATTTGCTTCTGCGTGCGCCGCTTTCAAAACCCTCTCTTTGCTTCTGTCTTCTCACTCGCCTCTCTTGCTCCGTTTCCGATCTCATTCTCTGTCCCCTTGCTCCGTTGCCGATCTACTTTTGTGTCCCCTTGCCTCGCTTGCTCCATTTCTGGTCTCTATCTCTTGTTCCCTTGCCTCTGTATTGCCGTTTCTTGACTCGCTTCCCGTTTTCACAAACATGAAGAAGCCGATCGAGATTCCATCTTCCCCGACGGAGTCTTTTTTGGTCCGGATCTTTGCTGACAACGACGACGACACCCCTTTAAGTACTTGGAGCTCGCATGCCTGCTCCGATTACCCGAGGTGTGAGTGGGGCGATGCTTGCAAGGGCGTGCACTCCTACACTCCGGAGCGGTCTGAGCCATCCGTCGACAACTACCACCCTCCTCCAGCAAGGTCCGTCCCTGAGGTTCATCGGCCGGAGTCCCCTGAAGTTGACTCGAAGGCGGTTGGTGAGCGGTCTCAGTCCGGGAATGGAGAAGACGAGGCGTGGGTCCCTGACTTTGAGTCTGTGGATGGCGAAGAGGCGGTGGATCTCTCAGATCCTTAGATCTGAGCTAAGCTGAGTCCCCTTTACTCTGTTATTTGCCCCTTTTGATGCTTTGAAAACAGCTGTGTGTCCCCTGTTTCTGTTGGATGCGATTGTTGAGCTTGTGTGTCCCCTGTTCTGTTGGATGCCATTGTTGAGCTTGTGTGTCCCCTCTTCTGTTGATACTTGCATGTTGATTGTTGATGATTTAGGTGTTGATTAATTTCTGTAATAAAATCCTGTTGAATATGCTTGCTTTATTTCTCTGAACTTATTCCTGAGCTGAAATCCCGTTGAATATGCTTGATTTATTGCTCTGAACTTATTCCTGAGATGTATTGATTCATCTGTTGGCTTGCTTGATCATGTCCTTGTGTGAATGAGTCTGTTGCCTTGCATTTAGGATTAGCTTTGGTGTGATGCATAGATCATGGACAGATTGGGATGCATATTGTGTTGTGCTTACCCATTGTCAAGATCTCTAAGTATAGGGTTTTTTAGATCCACGATAGGCCGGGAAGCATCCTTTGGTGTCTTACCCACTGTCGGATCTTACAATAGGCACTGCATTTAGATGTTGTAATAGGACATTCATCTCAGTTCTAGGTTTGTTTTCAATGTTTCATCCATGTTTTTGTGTTAGGGCTTTGGCATGTTTTTCCTTTCATCCATTTGTTTCTGCTTGTTTTCCATGTTATCTTGGTTGTTTATCTTGGTTTGTTTTCCATGTTTCAATGTTTGTGTGTGCTTTCATGCTACAAATTGGGATGCCACCTAATGCATTATTTTTTCATCTGTTGTTTATGCATCTCAGCTCTGTAATTCAGCCTTTATTTGTGCATATCATGTTTGTAATTCTTGTGCTTTTTTGTCTCACTTTTGTGTATAGTAATGCATGTTTGTCTCACTTTGTTGATATTCATGCATGTTTGTCTCAGATGTGATGTTGCTGTTTTGTAATTCATGCCACCTTTTATGCTAGCTTGGTTTGTTTTCAATATTTGATCCATGTTTCTGTCTATGTGCTTATCTTGGTTTGTTTCTGTTTGTGTGCTTTTCTTTTTGGCCAATGATGAAAAAGTTAGAACTGAGATGCAACCTATGAGCAATATCCCTGTGGTTTTGACAAAAGGAAAGGAAACCAGCCTTTGTTAGGGCTTTGGCATGCCACCTTTTATCAATTCCTTTTTGGGTTGCATCAATGATGAATGGGGACACACATACCTGAGGCCATCTTTTGCATTATTTTTTTCATTTGTTGTTTCTGCATCTCAGCTCTCTAATTCAACCTTTGTTTCTGCATATAATGTCTGTAATTCTTGTGCTTTTTTGTCTCACTTCTGTGTATAGTAATGCATGTTTGTCTCACTTTGTTGATATTCATGCATGTTTGTCTCAGATCTGATGTTGCTGTTTTGTGCTAGCTTGGTTTGTTTTCAATGTTTGATCCATGTTTCTGTCTGTGTGCTTATCTTGGTTTGTTTCTGTTTGTGTGCTTTTCTTTTTGGCCAATGATGAAAAAGTTAGAACTGAGATGCAACCTATGAGCAATATCCCTGTGGTTTTGACAAAAGGAAAGGAAACCAGCCTTTGTTAGGGCTTTGGCATGCCACCTTTTATCAATTCTTTTTTGCGTTGCATCAATGATGAATGGGCACAATCATACCTGAGGCCATCTTTTGCATTCTTTTTTTCATTTTTTGTTTATGCATCCCAGCTCTGTAATTCATACTTACATGTTTCCTTTATCTTTGGTTTGCATATCAGTTCTGTAATGCATGCTCACATGTTTTTTTTATTCTGTTTTGCATGTCATCTCTGTAATCCATGCTTACATGATTTTTTGCATCTCAGTTCTGTAATTCTGTAATTCTACTTAAATGTTTATTTTGTTTATGTTTTACATCTCAGTTCTGTAATTCTGTAATCCATGCTTACATGATTCATACTTACATGTCATCTCTGTAATCCATGCTTACATGATTTTTTGCATCTCAGTTCTGTAATTCTGTAATTCTACTTAAATGTTTATTTTTTTTATGTTTTACATCTCAGTTCTGTAATTCTGTAATCCATGCTTACATGATTCATACTTACTAGTCATCTCTGTAATCCATGCTTACATGATTTTTTGCATCTGAATTCTGTAATTCAGCTTAAATGTTTATTTTGTTTATGTTTTGCATCTCTGTAATTCATGCTTAAATGATTTTTTTCTCCTGATTTGCATCTCTGTAATTCATGCTTCTATTTCATGCCATGTTTCTTGCTACTGAGTCATGCCATATTGCATGGATTTCATTTCTAGCTTTCACAAAAGATTGCATTCATTGCATACTGTCCAAAAAGTTACATGAATGCATCATATCCATCTACATATACTATTACATGTCATGTACTTACACAAAATGCATACTCCTCCTATTCCCTACCTAATATTGCATGTCATGTATGTCTTCATATGCCTCTTCTTGACTCTGGTTTTCAGTTGCTTGAGTGTTGTGTTCTTCACCTGCCTGCATGTTTTCCTCTTCACTTGCTTGCATGTTGCCTTGTTGCTGTGGTTGTGACTGTGTTTCTGTTGTATTGCCATGAGTCAGATCCCATGCTTCTTGCACAACCCACATTGGTGCTTCAATTTCTTTAGGTAGATTGCCTTGTGCTTCTAATCTCTTTTTGTTTACATGTGGTAGGTCATAGTCATTACTACCCTTGACTTTCAATATCTCATTCATTACATACTGTAGGGACATCCATACATTTCCTAGAGTTTTAGGATCTAGCTCATAGAATGCCTCATTCACAGCCTCTAACATTGCATCAATGTCTTTTGGCATCTTTTTATGCATTAATGACTGAATACTTCTAAAAAAACCTAGGTCTAATATATTTAGATCAGGGCTGTTAGGTGGTTGTTGAATTAATATAAATGTGAACCCATCTTGTTTGTATACCTGCTGCCATTCTGCATCCTCTTGAGATATATGTGCCTTTGCATTGTCTTGCTGGATAAATATGACTTTGTCTTGTGCTCCTTGTTGTGGCCATTTTTCCTTGATTGCTGGAACTATTTGATCAATTAGCATTCTCCTAGTGACCTGTTGGTTGACAGATTCAACTAACTTTGTAACTACTGTCCCCTTTGCTCTGTTTTTTGACTTCCTCTTTGCTGCTTCTTTATAAGTGAATGGGAAAATATCTATTTTCCCATCAAAACTGCATTGTCCCTCATTGTTGAACCTTGGTCTTGCTACTGCTGCTGTGAACATGACTTTTGGGATGAATTTGCTTGAACTTGCTGCCCTGTATTTGCCCCTTTCATGTTGTGCTAGATACACTCTCTGAGTTTTTTTGCTTAGATTGAACCACTTCTCATCAATGTGTACAAAATCAAACATTGGATAATATTGATGCTTTGATTCTGGTGTGGCTCCCTGTAATAAACTGAGAATCCACTCTAACCTTGTGGTCATGTTGGCTGGTTTCAATCCTGGTTTGAGTGCATTTGTATGTGGCCTCAAGAGTCCCCTTTTGATGAGTCTGTGTGCAGCACTCTTAGACATGTGCAAATTTGTTGCTAAGTCCCTTATACATGATCTGTCCCCCATATTGATTGCTGTGATTTGCTCTAGATTCACTGTCTTGCTCTTTCTTCCACACTTGTGCATCCTTGTGCTCACATTTGGTCTCTGCATTGCTTCTGTCTGTTGCTTTGCCATGTTCCATATCCTTGATGTGGTTCTGGTTGAGATATTGAACTCTGCTGCAACTGCTGCCATGTCACCTCTCATAAGACGTGTCCCCTTTGGTCTTATTTCATGCAGCTTGACAAGAATGTGAAACCTGGTTTCATTGCTGAGCTTGGATCTAGATGGTTGATGATGCAAACTTGGTGGCGTTGAACTCTGCACTTCATCTTCTAGTTGTATCCCTTCCTCAGCTTCAGTGTCCCCAACTGGCTCATTCAAATCAAAGCTTACTTGTGGTGTGGGGCCTACAACTTCTGGAGGTGGAGGTGCATTTAAGTCAATATCTACCGCTGAAGCCATTTACTCCAAGCAATGATGTAGACTTCTTCTTCCTTAAATGTGTTTTTTTTGTGCTTTGTAATTGTGTGTTGTAAGAGAATGTTCAGTGTTTTTGTAAGCTCTGTAATGGTGTGCTGTATTTATTGTGTTGTGCTGGCTGGCTGGCACATGGGTGGCAATCCATGTGCTTTAAAAGCTGGCTTCCTATTGGTCCCCTTTTTACTTTAGTTAACTGTGATTGGCTGAGACCAAAAGGTGTGGATTGTTGTATTTTGAGTTGGGCGTGTGGGTTTTCAAACAGGTCAAATGCCCATTTCTTCTACCTGCTCCATCTGACACATAATATCTACTTTTTCCTTGCCTTAATTCTTGTGCTTTTTTCCTTTATGGACATTCATAAAGGGACAGAGGGAGTAATTAGTAATGTTAATACATGAACACACGATGCCAAGAATATACATATCATAGCTAAGCCACGTGGTGGGAGAATGCAATTGCGTGAACAATAGAAATGACAAGTGTCCCAACATTTCGGGCTGTCCATTTTGGTTTTGCAACAAGACAACACGGAAATGTAGATGAAATGACAATCACACGGATTGATAATGGTGGTTTATTAGTGACATTTTGAGTTGTAATGTAAAGACGGACATACTAAGTCTAGAGATCTTCCTTATCGTTAGACCTTGAATTGGAGTAGGTCAAAATAAACATAAAAATACTACACGTCGAGCATAGGGATTAACCGGAAAATATATACCACAGGCACATATATATTAGTATTATTAAATGAAGCAAAATCACAAAGAATAACACAAACAATAGAGCACGGACTCATTGAAAACCAGCCCAATTTTACAAAGCTTGATTAAAAGTCAAACGAGTATCATACATACGTATAAAATCATTAATTATCGTCGTATTGATCACTTGAATGCATTATGCACTATTCAGATAGAGACGATAAGTCATTTTCATGTCTCAAATTATCAACGATACTATTTTCTTTAATATGTGTTTGGTTTATCATTCATCATTATGTTATTGACTTTTTTTATGGTGTTTTCGGTTTTTCATTTGTTTATTTAAAATTTGTTTTATATTTGTACTTATTTATCAATTATTTTTCAGCATCTTAATTTAACAAATCTATCTAAAACATTAAATTTCATTTATTATGAAAAAAATACATTGATTGTACACGTACAGCTAGAGATCGGCTTCCATTTAATATCAACATTCAACACTATATAGTCGGTAGCTAAATATGGATAAGGGGGCATGTCATACATATGATAAGCTACATTGTCCTATAAAAATGGCTAAAGACTCTAATATAGCTAGATTAAGAGCTAATTGAGAGCATGCCATAAGATTGGTAGGATCTCATGTAGGCCTTTATGTCCTTGACTTGTACATAGACCTTAGAGCATTTGCAATGCCGCAATGGTGATATCCAAATTGAGTTTCTTAAGTAATTTAAGAAAGAAAAAAAGTCAGTGAAAGGGGAATTGATCAATAAAGGGAGTTTCCGACCAAAAAAAAAATTCAATAAAGGGAGTTCTTCTACAAGAAATTTTTCCAAAGTACTTTTCCCCTTTAAAAAAATGGCAGATTTTGTTAATTACCTGACTTTTCTTTTTATTTTAAAGTTAAGATACTCCAGATATCACAATTACAACTGCTCTTATGAACCTCTAAAATGTCTTTTAATTCATGACTAATACCCTTGTTGCCTATACATGTGACCCGCTATCAGAAAAAGAATTACAATAACTAAATGATGGTGTGCAACATCGCTCAACCATAAATCTTCCGTTATCGATAATACATTGTTTATATTTTTGGTAGGAATTTGTCATTCGCATCAACAGAAATGAATAGACTATTCAATTTATGTGGAATACAAAATATTAAATTTGGATTGATAAGGGATACTTTGACATTATATGTTTGTAACATATTTTTCTGGTCAAATTTTGAATGTTTTTGATGCACTAGTTGAATTGCTAATAAATTATGAACAAAAATTGGTCGAATAGTATATAGCCGGTAAAATAATGTATTCAAAAGAAATCTACCCATGATATTATGTCTTAATCACGCGGTATGGTGTAATCATTATGCAAAATCAGTTAAGCTGATTTATGGAGTTTTCTAATACAGTAAGGTTTAACGAATTTTTTTTTTTGGGTAGGAAACGGGGGGAGCCCCTGTGATATTATATTAAACTTGGAATACTAGTCTTCCTCCAAGGAGGATACAACATCAGCAATAAGCAAATTAAAAATAGAAATAGGAGGTTCATAAAAAGACTTAAAATTATCATCAAAAGTAATAGCCCAATTGGCAAGAGCATGAGCAACGACATTGGCTTGGCGGCGAATGTGCTGCACTTGAATTCTTCCAGAGAAGGTGCGAACAAGCTGGCGGCATTGGTTGAGAAGATGGTAGTCTCGAAGATTGCCCATGGAGTCATCAGTGATGAACTTGCAGGCCTCTAAAGAATCAGAATAGAGGATGATAGCAGGGAAGTGCAGGCGGGCAGCTTCTATGAGGCCATAATGGATGGCCCAAACTTCAGCGAGTAGAGAATGGCAAGAACCACAATTGAAAATAAAGGCAGCACGGCCCGGATTCCCTTTAGAGACCGCGTCCACGTTTAGCATAACCCAGCCCTCCTCCGGCGGCCGCCATTTCAATGTCGAAAGTGGCCATGAAGCCCGATCAGGCGGAGTCTGTGTGATGCTGCGCGACTTTGAGGCCGAGGCTTCGTAAGCATCAACAGTGGACACAACCACATACGAGAGGCCTTGAACCCGATCAATACCATCAACAACAAGTTCATTCCTCGCCTTCCACGTGTACCATAGCATGGTTGCGAATGTGGAGCTCCAAGAATCACGTTTCCTAATGTTTAGAAGTAACCAATCCTGTAAGTTTAATTAGGAGAGAAAATTCAGGGGCAAGAGGTTACCGCCCAAAGCTCTCCAGACTTTTGCAATCTCTTCACCATCGCGGACAAGGTGGAGGATAGACTCCTCCCTATGACAGCGAGGGCAAGCAGCCGATGCAGCCATGTGTCTGTGAAACCGGACCGAATTACAGAGGATCGACTCTTGGGCCACCATGTAGAGAAAATGGCGGGCTCTTTGTTGGCAGGGGGTCTTCCAGATAGATTGCCATATGGGGTCAGTAGCACGGCCAGCCTCATCACGAATTAGCGCCATCGCTGAGGCAGTGTAGAAAAGGCCCCTGGGATTTGGCCACCAGCAGAAAACATCCGTGGCTTGATCATCATCAATAAGCGAGACAGATCGTAACCGAGCAAGAACATGAGAGGGCAACAGAGGAGTAAGTAAGGGCCAGTTCCAGTCATTACCAGCCCAGCATTCCGCAACTGTCAATTGCAAAACCTCATCAGGGAGAGGAGGTAAGGCCAATGAGCTAAGAGGCGAAGCCATGAGCCACGCATGCTCCCAAAAGAAGGTCGAACGACCATTCCCTATACTGACATGCCCACACCTTTCGAGAGGGTTTTTGATACGACTCCATTAATGCATTTAAGTAGTATTTTAAGTTTATTTGTTTTTTGTTCAGCTTTATCTCCTAGGTTTCAGGTTTGTTGAAATTGTCAAAGTGTTTCCTGAGTTTTAGCAGCACTAGCGTAGGCCTAAAACCACCCACTTCCCGATTAGTGGTTTAGTGGTTAGTTAAGAGAGTTATTTGTCTATTTAAGCAGTAGTTAGCGTCCTTTTTAATCAGCCTGAATTATTATCAATCAAAAAGAGCCCTAGGATTGTTTCCTGCACATTTGCCTCCTTGCTAGATTCTGGCATTGAGTGGAACTTATCAGTTTTCGAACCATGGACAACTCCTTTCCACATGTACGAAGATCGGGGCCGAGCTTGAAACATGTCAATGTACAAACGCCCACCACAATACTTGCCCCGTAGGACCCGGCTCCAAATTGCATTTGGCTCCTGAAGAGCGCGCCAACACAGCTTGGTCAATAAGGATGAGTTGGACTGTCGCATAGAGCGTAGTCCCAAGCCTCCCAATTTCCTTGGTTGTGCAATTGTGTCCCACACAAGCAAGTGAATCTTTTTCTTCTCCGGTGTGGAGCCCCAAACAAAATTGCGGATCAATTGGTCAATCCCATCACAAATCGACCGCGGAACCATGATGGATTGCATAGCGTATATGGGCAGACTTGAGAGCACCGACGATGCAAAGGTGACCCGGCCAGCTTGCGAAAGTGTCCTAGCTTGCCAACCCTTCAGCCTGACGTTCACCTTCTCAAGCAAGAAAGTGTACCGTTCTTTAGAGAGACGATTGCACGCGGTCGGAATCCCCAGATATGAGCCCAAATCCTCCACAATTGGAATACCCAAACAACCACTAATGATCTTTTGCAAGGGAACAGGGACCCGCCTGGAGTACAACATGCTGCTCTTTTCGAAGTTGACCCTTTTGCCAGACAAATCACAAAAACGAGTTAGGCAGTTCTTGATAACAGAAGCTTGATCCTCGGATTGCCCCTGCAGTCCTGCACACACAAAAAGAGAATTGGTCAACTGGGCCTGACTCATTTGAGTGGATTGAACCGGACTTGTACAAAAGCGGATCAGGGTTGACTCGGGCCGGGTTTGACGGAGAAATTTACTCCATGGACACCAATATATAGTCGGTTCTCGGGCCTTTGTAATTTTGCTTAATTTTTTTTTATCCGACTCCGTCTACTTTTTGGGCGGGTTAAGCCATCAGTCTGAATTGTTTTAAGGGCAGAGCTTCCCCATAATTTTCTTCAAAACGGAGAACCAAAAGAAATATTCTCAAACTTATTTTAGTCTAACTCCAACAGTTTTCCTATCTTAAATATTTTTATATATATTATATTAAAAAATAGTTTAGAAATAATTAGAAAAGATAAATCAACCAATCAAAACTTACCATGATAGAATTTGCAATTAATGTTTTCCCCAAATTATTTTGGAGAATTCTCCAAATATAGAGAAAGGAGCTAATTTTTTTGGAGAAATCCCTATAATGGAGATTGTGACGGAGAAATTATTGGAGTCAAAACTTATATCATATTCTCCATATTCACACTTTTCAAGAATATGGGGATGTTCTTGGAGATGTTCTAAGCCTTTAACAATGAGTTAAAATGAGTTGACGGTGTTAAGATACACTGAAATTGAAATAAAAAGAAAAAACGTCAATAACTAAGTTTTAGGTGTTCAATAACATAGTGTTGAACGAGTTGATTAAGTTGAAAGTGGACAAAACAAATCACGTAAGAGATGTTACTTGACGGAGTTGATGGTGTTGACCTTGATCTAGTAGAAATGTCATCAACATCAACTTCTTCAACTACTTATGGAGCCGATTAGCCGAACACATCAAATCAACAAGTCTTAGTGATCAACAAGTCTCATATCTTCTACAACCAACGAACCCCCAACCAACAACACAAACAAACCCATAAGAATCCCTCGCTACACCCCATGATCAATTACGTTTGGCCCAATCATCACAAACATCAAGATCTGATTTTAAAAGAACCTATCAACGGTAAAACCTATTCCAATGGAGATTGTCATTAGTTGATGCTTGATTAGGGCTGGGAAAATCCGGTCCGGACAGGAATTTTGGGACCGGACCGGCACGAATCGGGAGCCGAGGATACGGTCCGGTCCCCGGTCCATTAAAGTGGAGGTTGTCGGTCCCGATCCTAGTCCGGACCGGATTTTTATAAAAAATTAAGATCAAATTAATTTTAATGTTATATATTGTATTTTTCATTAATCATAGATGACTTCTTTAGCTATATTATAAGTTTTATATAAAAAAATATTTTTTCTTAAAAAAATTATTTTTCATTAATCATATATAATTTCTTTAGCTATATTATATTTCATTAAAATCCAACATATTCCACGTTGTCGGTCCAGGTCCGGTCTGGGTTTGGACCGGTGCCCACCCCTATGCTTGATACCATTCACCAATCCTCAAATAAGCTTACAAAAACCCATCAAAAGCCCTCATACGACCCGAACCACCTGTGCTTCAATATGAAAATACAATTTTGAAGGGTGGTTGCATTGAAATACACGGAGGGCCCGTTTGGTTCTATACATAGGGTATATAGAATCGATTTGTATTTGGTACTTAATATAGTTTTGATATGTCCTGGTAATTCGGATAATCGGTCGGAATTTAGTCGGATAATTCGGTTTCGGGTCATTCGGATGTGAATAGTGACGGATATGGACGGATAATCCGGTACATTCGGGTCGGGTTGGATATTCAAATTGTCGGACAACTCAGGTTATTGTGTTAAAATCGGTCAATTTAGTTTGAGTTTCAATTTAATCGGTTTCGGGTTGAGACGGCTTTTCCAATTTTCAATTGAATTAGATTTCGGTTGAATCGGTTTTGGTTAAATCGGCTCTTATAAAATCAAATTTTGATTGAATTGGATAGAGTTAGGTTTTGATAGTTCAAATAGCGGGTCAATTTAATTTTGATTTAACTATATTTTACATAATGCATTTTTCCATATTTTAAGCATACAACATCAATAAGCATATACCAATATAATGATATTAGTATATCCATATCTTATACACTCTTCAAAGCATATACATTCTTAAAGTGTCATATGTTATTTATGTAGGCAGAATACATGTACAGACCTCTGTACTTAAACGTTTTTTCCTATCAGCCCCCCGTACTTTAAAATGTTCAATTAAACCCCTATACGTAGTTAAATTTGTTCTATCAAACACTTGATCCATTAGAAGTCGGGTAGTGTTTTACACGCGCGCTGATGTGGCAAAATTAATTGCCATGTGGATGCCACATAGACGTGGAGTGGGTTCCACGTGCACAAGTCAGCAATTTTTCTGAAAATAAAAATTGAAAGGTAAATACAACTTCCTCTCTTCCAATTTGAAGCTTTTGATACGCAGTAAAACACCCATTAATTCAAGATTTTGCCTTTCCAACTTGCTTCTTCTACTTGCTCTTCTACACATTCATGATTTACTTTTCTAGATCTAAAGCTTTTTCGACCGGATCCTTCCCCCCTTCCTTCCCACTCGTCGCCTTCGCCGGCGCCGGTTCCGTCCGCCAACTCGTCGCCCGCGCCACCGTTCTCCAGACCATCTTCGTTCACCATCGCCATCGCCGTTTTTGCCGCTGCGCTCCGCCCTCCAGATTCGACAAGTCGGCCATCGCCGCCTTCGCTCCGCCCTCCAGATCCGATCGTCACGGTCTTCTTCGCCCACCGCGTCGCCGCTCCCCGTCTCCTCCGCTAGTGTCGTCTCCTACCATTTCAGATCTAAATCGCCATTTCATCCCTTCATATCTAGATCTAAAATTGGAAAAAGAGCAGCAACGAGACGAGATTACAAAAACTTCAGACTGCCCCTCACGAGACGAGATTTATCGAGTTTTTGCTCGAGAATTCACCGGCGACGTCGATCGGGGTCGAAGACATCGGATCTGGAGATCGAGCGGCGAGGCAAACGGGGACGAAGATGGAAGTGGTGGGTTCGGATCTTGAGACGACGATGGCGGTCCGAGGGGCGAGGATGGCAACAATGGAGATGTGGGAGTTGATAATTAATAACAATGGAGATCTGGAAAAGCAATGGAAGAAGACGAACGAAAAAAAGCCAATAAAAAAGAAAAAGAAAAAAGAAAGAAAAGACACATTTTTTATTTTATTTTATCATTTACCATGTCACAAAGGAAATCGTTTCACTCGCCCAACAACGTAGTTTCGAACACACGCTTGTCCACGTAGGACATTTGTGTTAAATAGGCAAAAATAGGGGTAGTATAGGAGTCTAATTGAACAATTTTAAGTAGAGCGGGCTAATAGGAAAAAACGTTCAAGTACGGGGGTCTGGATATGTATTCTGCCTATTTATGTATATTTGTCTCCTTTTGATCCTTTATTAGTTGTTGTACTACTCATCCATATAGAAGATAAATCATGATAAATATAATTTAACGGATAAAAAGAATTCATAGTGCATATTTATATTATATATTGTTCAAATTGTTTCGGCTGTCATATATTATTGTCGGGTATAATCGGGTTCGGATTACTTTGGGTTTCACATATAACTCAGGTCGGTTATATTTGGGTTTCGATTTGACACCAGATTGAGCTTTTCGGATGTAATCGGGTTCAGTCGGGTAATTCGGATAATCGGTCAGATTTTAGTCGGATAATTCGTTTTCGGGTCATTTAGATGTGAATAGTGACGGATATCTCCGGATAATCAGCTACATTCGGTTCGGGTTGGATCGGGTCGGATATTCAAATTGTCGGACAACTCGGGTTATAGTGTTAAAATCGGTCAATTTAGTTTGGGTTTCGATTGAATCAGTTTCGGGTTGAGTCAGCTTTTTCAAATTTCAATTGAATTAGATTTCGGTTGAATCAATTTGGGGTGAATTGGTTTTGGTTGAATCGGTTCTTATAAAATCAAATTTTGATTGAATTGGATAGAATTAGGTTTTGATATTTCAAATAGTGGGTCAATTTAATTTTGATTTAACTATATTTTACGTAATACATTTTTCCATATTTTAAGCATACAACATCAATAAACATATATCAATATAATGATATTAGTATATCCAAATCTTATACACTCTTCAAAGCATATACATTCTTAAAGTGTCATAGGTTATTTACGTATATTTGTCTCATTTTGATCCTTTATTAGTTGTTGTACTACCCATCCACATAGAAGATAAATTGGGAGGTAAAATTAATTAATTTAATAGTTCAAAAAAGAATTCATGGTGCATATTTATATTTTTTTTTGGTCGGAAATGGTGCATATTTATATTATATTATGTTCGGATTGTTTCGGCTGGCATATATTATTGTTGGGTATAATCGGGTTCGGATTGCTTTGGGTTTCAGATATAACTCAGGTCGGTTATATTCGGGTTTCAATTTGACACCAGATTGAGCTTTTCGAATGTAATCGGGTTCAGGTCATTCTTAAACAGATTGTTTATACCTCCGAGTCAGATTCAGTCGGTTTTAGATTCCATTTTATAATTTTTTCCCCTGATTTCGATCGGTTCTAAAATCGAATAATTCAGTCGGTTACTTCAAATCGGGTGAGAATTGACCACCCCTATCCTAATATATGCATAAACTGATACCTTATCTTTGAGGTGGGTCCCCCCGTTCTCTCATATCCTTCATCTCTACCCCATTCAAATCTAGGGGTGTGACATATCCGATCCGATCCGAATTATTGGATATCCGAAAAAAATTGACTAAAATTATGATCCGTATCCGATCCATTTTTACCCGGAGATCTTAGAAAATTATTCGTTTGGATCAGATATCGATGCCGGATATCACGGATATCCGAACTATCCATTTTATAAAACAATAAAATAATTTAAGCCAAAACTAGAAGCGGATCATGATCCGGTTCGGATTCCAATTAAACTTGTGCAGTTTGTGCTTATTAGGTACAAAAGTTAATTTCAACCTACTTAAAGTTCAAATTACAATATTATTTATAAATTAGAATCAAATTGATTATATTATTTAAATTATGAAACTATATATTAATATAAGTATATAAATATAATGGATATATTCGGATATCCATTTATCTGAAACCTCGATCCGTATCCGATCCAAATATCCGGATAAAAACGGATTGGATCGACGGATATCTCGGATCGGATAACAAATTCACGGCCCTATTCGGATCCCAACCCAATCTCCCATTGTCATACCAAATGGCCTTGATAATAGATATGGCATACTTTTTACAAAGTGAAGTAAATTTGGGCTATTTTGTTACTTTTGTATAACATCTGCCACATTACGTAGTTTTTCCTGTTTCTGTTGCCAAAATTGGAACAGCTTGTGAAACACACTACCCCCTCCCCAAAACCCTTTCTTCCCCTCAGCGACCACCAAAAGAAGCACCCAAGAACTTGGACAAACATGGCCGCCGCTTACGCCGCCGTCGCCAGGTCGCTCATCCGCTCTTCCACCGCCAGAACCACCGTTTCCAGAATCGCCACTGCCTCTCCCAAGCCAAAGGCCGCTCAATCCCCGTTTCGCATGCCCAAGCAAAACCCCCTTTCCAGCCCCCGAATTCTGAGGTACGATTCCCGATCTAGATCTCTTCTCATTCCGTAAATCTGAAACCAGTTTCTTCAATCGATCTGAGTTTGCAATTTCCGTTTTTTGTTTACATTGTTCGGTATTGTGCAATTTGAATGCTATTAGGTCTCCGGTTGAATTGAGCTGCTGTGTTGACTCGTTGCTTCCGTATCACACGGCCACCTCCTCTGCATTGCTGACCTCTTTGTTGTCTGCTACGCCTCGTTGCTATGGCTGGACTCTTGAAGGTAATAGCCTCTCTCTTTCTGTAAATTTCAGTGTATTAAAGATGTTAGCTTGATATTTGTATTAAGAGAATCGTTAGAACTATGTGCAAGTTTGGAGCTTTAGCTTTTGAAACAGTGGAATTAGGTATTCAAAATGGAAGATCAGTAGGGCAAATTCCACCAATAGCCATCATGTGACTTGCTTCTTACCTTGCTTGGCCATTGTCTGCCACTTTCTGTTGGCTCATACGGAATTCTTCGTTGATCTCTGATGTAGATATTTCTTTTAATCTCTAAGAAACTTAATTGGCATATGAATACACTCAGAAATGATTATCTGAGTATGTGTAGCACGAAGTCCTGAAGGGCACCTCTCTCTTTATCGATATACAGGAGAATGGTGTGGTCTTGTTTTGTTCCTTGATCATATATACATATCGTGGCCATGTGTCTTGGAGTATGAAATGAACTTATGTGTTGCCTTTTGTATATATGCATGCAATGCCATTTGATAAGCATACTAATAAGGCACATACATTCAGATTGCAATGACGATGTATGATGACTGAAGGTACGAGCAGATTCTAGTGTACATGCGCTCTAAGACAAAGCTGATAGCTTAGAAGTATTGAAAGACCTCTGGAGAAGCATCCCTTTTTTCCCCTAGTTTATTTCTCGAAATTAAATTCAATAGTGCTGGAGTGTTATAATCTTGAAACTCTTAGCATTTGCTGATAAGTTTTCTTATGCTCAAGATCTTGTTGGCTTTATTTCCTACCTGGCTACCTCATTTTCTTGTTGTTTCTTGTGAGCATTATCGTGTTACATGAATGTTCACTACCATCGAGTGTACACTAATTCCATTGTGCAATAAACTTGAAAACTATGTTGGTATCTGAGATTCAGATGAAATAGTAACAGAAATTCACATTTCGTTCATGCATTGTAATGGCACTTTCTCGGATTATTTTGTAAGTCGTGTTTCCTTTTCTTCCGCTTGTAGATGGATGATTGTTGTGTTGGGATGCATGCAGTTTCAATGGCCATAATTTTTCGAAATTGATTGGGACTATGTCTATGGCTACAGCTGAGGTACCTCAATTCTATTGTAAGGACAAAGAGCATAGATCATTGATGCTAGGTTTTCAGAAATAATTTCTTTTAAGGTTATGTTTGGGTGCTTTTGGATGCAAATTCTTCTTTTGTTGTGATTGGTTACATACCAGGCTTGCTTACCATATGACCACTGCCCATAACTTGTCCTGTGAAAATCGTCTAATTTCTCTGTTGCATAGTATATTAGGTTCTGGCTGAAGTTGCCTCTTGTGAGCCATGGCTCAATTTTTCAAGGCTCATTTTGATTAGATCCCATGGCGATTTTTTCCTGATTGCCCAAAAGTGTTTTCATAGCTCTAGAAATCTGCATATCAACGAGTTTGTGCAGTTGCCCCTCTTTAACAATTTGATCGAGATCATTGTGGTTTATTAGATTAATGGTGCCACTACATTCAAGAGAGGGAAGAAGCTGGCATGGTAGTAAATGGAGTTTTTGTTAGTCTGATTTGGAATCTGTCAAAAAATAACACCATTGAAAAACACTTTGTAGGTTCCGTTCTATATGCAGGGATTACAACATTGCAAATAGGGTTAGTTCTACATGTATGATGATGGACTAGAAAGTACAAGAGCAAACGACATTCACTGACTCACACCTTGTCATGATGTGCAATAGTTGTTCATTTCAATCGAGCTAAGTGAACTAAAACACGGCCATCGAATGCGACAAAGTAATGAATATACTTATGCTATCAAAGAAAAGGATTTTAGTATGAAATGATAGATAAGAAGCAAATCTTTATCAAGCTTAAAGCTGTAATTTGAGATGATTACATATACCAAACTAGTAATGAAATACTAGAGTATAGACGTGCAGCGGGGATAGCTCAGTTGGGAGAGCGTCAGACTGAAGATCTGAAGGTCGCGTGTTTGATCCACGCTCACCGCAATCCTCTTTTTTTTTTTTTTTCTCCTTTCTCCCATCAATGAAGAAAAATGATTATACAAGACTTGTGCAATAATATGTTTACTATATTCCCCCATATCAACAATCTTGTTGCAAGTTACAACTATTAAATCCAATTCCTATGTAATTATGATCTCAGGAAATCTTAGCCACACCCTTCAGTAAAATATCTCTTTTTTCCCCAAATTAAGATAAAACTCAATAGATAATTCTATTTATGAATCCTTGAGAGCTTGCTTAATAACGAGTAATTCATGAGAATTTACTTTATTTATGGTGGAAGTTCACCAACCCCTTCTTCCCCCAAAGTTCAAAAGCACAGGGAATTTCTAGGATACGTTCCTCTTTCTTCTTTATTACAAAGTGTTCAACAAAACTTCGCCAATTTAGAGATATTGTACCTGGTTCTGCTTCAGGCTATTCTTTAAGCTAAGAAAATCTAGTGCCAAAATGTACCCCCCTAGAGATCAATCAACACTCGAGGATTACACCTTCTAATGGTCCAAATGAAAACACCAACAAATTCAACCTCCAAGGGCATACAGCAATTCCATTCATCACAAAACAGCCATGCTTAGGCGTGTAGTTTCATACGAAACAAAGACGTTCACGAAACCTTTGACAAGAATCAGCTCCCGAAGCCACAAATTCTTTACACCATGCAGGAACAGAAATATTTGGTTTTGTTTCGGACAATTCTTTAAGCTAAACAAAGATCTAGTGCCTACACAAAATATATAGACTCGTCAAATCACAGGCCTGATTTCATCTCCTGGGTGTTACATGTCGCAATACATTGAAGCAAACAAAACAGTGGACAGTGCTTATTTGTATAATAAGATGGCTACAGCTTTTGAGCTCTCTACTTTGAGACTTGCAAGTTCAGTGTAAATACCTATGCGGCTACGGCTACATTTTCCGTCTTCTTACTGGCAGATTTTGCCTTAGTCTCAACTGGAGGTATTTCGGGCTTTGCAATGCCTTGGATATCAGTTATTCTCAATCGAGTCAATTCCTAAGAATGTCAATCATGAATCAACCAATCAGTTAGGATGAAAACGAGCCAAAATACAAGATTTCGTTGTAAGAAAAGCCTACCTGTCGGTGCCCATTGGTTCTCCGGTAGTTCTTTCGCCTCTTCTTCTTGAATATAATCACCTTTGCATCCAAGGCCTACAGGGAAGGAGAGTAATTTACATTTGTCACAAAGAATAATGTTAAAGCATGACATGAGATCTTTATAGAGGATAGTTCTATATCCAAGCTATCAACGATTTATCAGAAGATGAAAACTTTTTTTTTATTTTTCAGATAATTTAGCCATTGAATAATTTCTACCATCCATCTCAAAATATACAGCAGATAATTGAAGAATACATCATGCGAAATTTTTAAAATGAAACTTTATTTTAGATGTAAACATATCCTACTTTCTTAAGGCAGCAAATTACTAGAACACAAGTTACATGAAGATTTGGCTTACACAATTTCAGAAATATGAAGAAAGTTTCTTATTATTTAGGGCAATTTATAAAATGCATCATTATAGGATTCTTGTTGAGATAATCATCACAATCAAATTTCCAAAACCATTAATCTCATCAAATTTTGTGAGTAACTCATCATAACTTTACTATAACAAGAAGTGCCTTAATTTCTATCTACACTCTAGATTTTTGCAGAAGCCTTACCACATTGACATCCAGATATGACATACAGGTCAAAAGATTTCAACAACACTACACAGTAGATCAAAAGATTTCAAGTTTTAAAAACTAATCTTATTGCTAGGTGGGTGGAAGACATATACAGTAACTATCATCCATGGAACACAATAACTCAGCTGATATTTCAACAGGTATCAATCATCACTTGAGCAGCAGAATATTGCTATTAGTTGTCAGCTTATATTCAGTCGATCTCTACACTTTAATTCTTTTACTACGAACTATTTCTTGCTTACATGAATTTTTTTTGAAAGTATATGAATGACAATAAGAAACACAAACAAATCAGGCATTGCAAAATATACAAACAGAGATCAGATGAAGGTTTGCGTTGGTCTCACATGTTCTTCAACAACTGCATGTACTGCAGCTTCCTCCAGTATGGGCCTTCCAACAATGGTCTGAGTTTGTGAGCCAAGCAACATGACTTTGGTCAAGATCAGCTGCAGCAAAAGCCATAAGCTTAAAGGTGAATATATTTTTGATAATATGAAGACAACCAAATACTCCTAACAAAAACAACCAGCAACCCTTTAAGCTTTAGAATCAGATCTCCATATTCAAGATTTTTGGATTTTCATTGCAGTACAATCTCTCTGCCTCAAAGAAGCCTGTGCCATATTGTTACAACATGTGGTTCCAGCTAAAATATCATTCCTCTCTTTATCGAATAGTATGCAAAGTAAAACACTATCCAGCAATCAGTGCTCTCTTAAGCAGCTACATGAAACAAATTCATGACACTATGACAGAGTCCTCACAGGGGCAGCACATTGGAATGCACTCACTCTTAATCCCAAACTAATGATCAAGGCTACAATAACCACAGGCAATCAACAATGCTCAAAATGACAGAACTATTCAACAAACTACTAGCCAGTAACCATAATTTGTTTGCATATATCTATAAAGACACCTAGCAAGCTAAATTAAGAGCGATCGGAAATTATATTACAGAGAACTAACAAATACAGGTAAACCTACCTTATCATTGACATCACAGTGCTTGAGCTTCTCCGTGTATATGCAATCTCCATTGCTCACTTTGAACTGATGAGAACCAATCTGAAAAATAATTGATGAATATTTTTATTCAAATTTCAAAATGGATATCAGTTATCTTCTTCTCAAGCGATCAGTAAAACCAGCCAACAAACCTGAACGACGGCGAACACAGGTTCGTAAGGCTTAAAGACTCGTTCGGAACGCTCCAGAGGGCCGATCACCTTGTAACCAATGTCAGCAGCTTCCTGAATCTTCTCCTCCACAGAATACGCTCTCTCAACAGCAGAGCTCGACACGCTCCCGCTTCCTTCCTCGTCATCCGACTCGAATTCATCCTCCTCGTCATCGTCGTCTTCCTCGCTCTCAGTGCCTTCGTCGTCTTCGTCCTCAATCGGCGGGTTCCTAGGGTCGTTAGTTCGGGAAGAAAAGCTGCGAGCGGACAATAATGCGGGATCGAGTCTGGGAGCGGGATCAAGGGCTAGGCGTTGAAGGAGGAGATGGTGGAAGCTTGTTAGTCCCTTCAGAGGTCGAAGGGAGTGTGAATTAGAAGAGAGTAGAGCAGTTCCATGGCGAGCTATGGCGCTCAGGCATCTTCTCGTCGCCATTGTCGTTGTGCAATTCGATCTCAGTTGCTCAGCGAGAAGACGGGATTTTAGGGTTTAGGCCATTTGAGAATTGGGCCTGACGGAGTCCGGAGCTTGTCTGACACTACTCGGCCCAAGCCCGGTAAAAAATATGTACAAAATCGTTTGTACCGAAGTGAGTGCTAAAATCGTTTTTTTTTTGTAAGCTATTCTTGAAAGCATGTAAAAAATATAGGGCCATGAATTTCTTTTGTCAGGGTTGTTCATCGGTTCAAAACCGAACCGAAAACCAAACATCGGAAATAACGAACCAAAAATCAAACCGAATTACCGCAGCTCGGTTCGGTTTTATTCAGTTCGGTTCGGTTTTGAACCGAATAAACCGATTGAGCAATATGTGATTCTTTTTGGAGAAGGTAAACCAAAATCCAAATAATACCCAAACCAAACAAAACCGAATGTACAAATAAACCCGATTAAAAACCTATTTTGATATATTCTATATTGAATAATGAATAATTTAATTTTAATTTTTTTTATATATAATTAGTTTGGTTTAACCGAACCGAACCGAAAACCAAACCGATTCAAACCAAAAACCAAACTAAGATAAAACATAAACCGAAAACCGAACCGAACAAGCTCGGTTCGGTTTGATTCGATTTGGTTTTCGGTTTTCTTCGGTTTAACCGAACCAATGAACACCCCTAGTCATAACCAATTGTTATAAGCACTCGAGTACCAATGGGTTTACTACGAACTCGTACAAGCTTTTATGAGTTCAGTGATGTGACTAGGTGATTATACCGTGATAATTGTTTTTATTCTTTCTTAGCCAAACCCTTGGACGACAAAAATCAAATTTTTGTTATCAAAGGTTATTATCCTCGAATACAACCTTGTATCACTCATACTGTATTATTTTTGGCTGACAAACCTAATTTTCATAAGGGCCGACTCACCTATGGCAATGACCATGCATTGAAACTTCATTAATCCTTCCACACCCTAAACCTTATGCGACAAGAATAGGGACTTGCTTTTTGGTAGTAAAAAAAAGGACCGATCGAGTGCCAAATCAAATCTCTTATTCCCTAAATATACTCCCTTCTTTTTTTTGGTCGAAAAATATACTCCCTTCTATACTTCACTGTGTGATACATTAACCGATCGAATTTCAACCTAAATAAAAAAAAGGCATTTAAACATCAATAAAATATTAAAAAAAAAAAACCAATCAAGATAAGGGGAGC
Organism: Polygonum maritimum; assembly: GCA_963924305.1. Lineage (NCBI taxonomy): Eukaryota > Viridiplantae > Streptophyta > Magnoliopsida > Caryophyllales > Polygonaceae > Polygonum > Polygonum maritimum. The sequence continues at coordinate 26,663,435 of OZ002734.1, forward strand.
AGATAATTTGGACTGATGGAGTGTTGCATAAAAAACGTTGCACGTGCTCACTTTTATTTTTTTGGTTGAATGCACGTGCTCACTTTTATAACAAACAAGTGAAACAACACACTTGATAAATATTGAGGACTAGAATTTGCTAGATGGGTAGCTTCTTATTACTTTAGTTAAGACTTGTAAGAAAACTCCAAGTGTCCAACTCACACAGAAACTAATACCATAATAGGAGAAAACGGATCACTGTGGGATTAGGCCCCATTGAGAAACCCGGTGGGATTAGGCCCCATTGAGAAACGCAGCGACCCTCTTCAACAAAGCCAAGGCCTTGTCAGAATCCTGGTCAAGCAAATGGAACACGTGCCCTTCTCCCTCAGTCTCCACAACCTCCACGTCACCACTCCATCCACTCTTCTTCAACGCCTCATAGTGGCTCTCCCCACGCCCCTTCAGATGGTCATTTCCCGCCAAGCATATCATCATCCTGCCTACCCGGATCCTGCCCGTCCTGGTCGGGTCAGCCGCCGGGTTCAGCCTCGGGTCATGGACACCCGCGCTGTCCGGGCACAGGCACGCCCACAGTGCATCGGGCTCCTCGTTGCCGAAGAAGGGATGGACTAGAGCTGCACCCGAGATCTTTAGCGGGCTCGGGTTAGGCCCGGTATCTGACCCGAGTCGGGCCAGCATGTTGTGCATTATGTTTGCGCCCGCGCTGTCCCCGGCCAAGAAGACTCGGCTGAAATCAGCGTGGTCGTTTAGCCACGGCTCGGGTCCCTTTCCGCTATGGTGGGCCGCCACCCACTGGATCACGGCCCATGAGTCCTCGTAACATGCAGGGATCGGATTCTCCGGAGCCAACCTGGATTAATGAGCAAAATCATATAAGTTTATGTGTTGGGCCTCTAATGCGCATATAAAAATAAGACGACCTGTAATCGATGGAGACGATGATGACGTTAGCTTGAGATGCAAGAGAGCTGTGGTAGTTATGGAAGGTGGAGGAGAAAGCCGATTGCAAGCAGAAAGCGCCGCCATGTGCGTAAACAAGAAGCGGCAGCTTCAGGGAGCTTCTTCGGACGGCGTCCGAGGGGACGAAGATCCGAACAGAGACGCCTGTCTCAGGCGAAACGACGACATCTTTGGAGAGGACGGCCACGTTTTGATCCGGATCCGGTGAGGCCGGGACGATCTGGAATTGGCGGAACCTTTCGACCCGACCCGATTTGTATACCCGGAACCGTGGGAAGAAGTCGTGGATCACCACTTGGTCTCCTTCATTAGGGTTCGAAGATCTCATTTCTTGCTGTTTCGTTTTTTTTGGATGTTGCAGCTGTATGAAAAAATATGTGTGCGTGTTTCTTTTTTTTTTGGTCGAAACAAGTGTGCCTGTGTATTGCACTAATGGTACTATGAAATGGGGAGATGAGCGCATATGCTAGCAGCCGGTCAAATATTAATGGACAACCTTTTCCTGATCTACTTAATGGTCAACCTTACTGAGTTAGCTGACATTGATAAACCCTTTGATTTTAAACCTCAATAATGGCCTATAAGATATTATGAGATTAAACAAGTGTGTGTTTGATTTTGTACGTTTTTTTTGTTGAGGGTACTGTCCATGAGAGCCGATTACCTCTTGGTACTATCTTTGGAGGCTTAAGCGCTTGACTAGATGCCCAAAGACGATCTTGTACGTTTATTAGGCTTTACTTAAAAATACACTGTTTTGAGATTATATATGCAGCTGGTACATAATATCAGGGCTTAGACTTAAGTCTCCTGATTTCCTTAATTCTAGGTTTGATAAGGTCTTCAGGTGGATCGAATTGTAATAATGCTTCAAGCTTTATCACTGTATTAAAATAACCTCTTGACTCTTGTGATGTTTTTTTTTGGCTGATTAATTTCATCTTGATCTCAAAAAAAAAATATTCATCTTGCTTGAGATGCACTGTTCCTTGTTGTAGGGCTCTAATTTCTTGTGAGCCCAAGTTTGGAGTGATCCAAATCTTCCATTACATTTTTATGTTCCATTTAAATTTTAAAAACTGAATTTATATTATAAAAAGTTTTAAATTTTAAATTTATATTATACATCTCTAAATACATATGTATACAAATTTTTGGATTAAAAATTATATCATAAAATTTTTAAGAATTAAAATGGTGATTTGAGTATAAAAATATTAGCTTTTTATTTTTAAAAATTATATAATAGTAATTTCAACCTAAAAAATTGTACAAATATGTATATAAGTATTTACAGTATAATTTTTTTTTAATTTTTTAATAATATGTACTCAATTTTTAAACTTAAAGGGAACATTGAGGTGTAATACCTAAGAGAGGATTTTTGGACAGGGTTCAATCAAGCGCTTGTACATTCTTCTTGAAGTTCACACACTAACACACGTCCTCTTTTGCTAAGTGATCTTCGATTCAGTTTTACATATGCTCTTATGCAAACGTTAAATTTTTTATTTTTTTGAGAACATGGAAGCGTTAGTTGAATATATCACTTGCGACGTTTTGTCGAAAAATATTCGGATGTAGTTTTATGACTTCCATCGCATTTTGCTATGGCAAGATGATGGCAAGCAGTTCGTAAGTACAGAAACTTTACAAATACTCAAAAGGGTCCATGTCACGTATAGCTCAAATGTGATATTCTGAACTTAAGTACTTAAACACACTCTTCGTCCACACACTGATACATCAAATAACTAGTGTTTCAATGTAAAGCTCAGAGAGGAAAAAGCCTGTGCTGTACATTCTGCTTTGCCCTCTTCTCAACAAGCCATGCAAAGCAAAATGTGTAAACACATGTGTGCACCTTAAATCAGGGTTCCAGTTTCAAGGACACTACTCGCGATTGTCTGTTGTGCTTTGCTGCCTTCACGAAGAAGCACGATGGCGCCCACCAAGGACTACGAACCTTCTGCTCTCCTTTCAGGCAAGCAACTACGTCGAGAGAAACAAAAAACAGAAAGGTATGTCATTCATACAAAGATATTATATTGAAAGAATAATGGTTTTACCAGTGAGACACAGATTCAATCATTCAAGAATGGATCAATTAATATCAGAAATTCCCACTCCATAAACTAAATACTGGCGGAGTATAATTTGTAGAGGATCTGCACTGAAAATGGAAAGCCCATCATCATAAGCTCTAGGCTGGATTACGTTTAATCACTGATTTACTGACATTTGCTCTTTCATCACAGCCAAGGGTGCAAACATAAATACACGTACAGTATAGATACACAGAGGGAGAAAAGTAACCTTTGATTCGTCGGAGCTCCTTGCAAAGAGTTATGAAGTCTCCCCATTTCATATGGCAACGCCTTATAAACCTAAGTATCTGCTCAGTTGTGAACATGGACATACCTTCCAAGTACTCACCATTGACACCATTTTCTTTGAAGATTTGGCGGTAGCTACCAAGATTTATCTCTTCCAACCACAAACCAACATCCTGAAAGCAAATGTAATCAAGTGATCACAAATCCTAAGAAGGGAAAGAAAAATAACTACTCTTTCTCATTCACAATCCAACATGCGAAGAAAGGGTATCAAAATCTTCAGTAGTTCATAGCTCAAGAGCAACACTAGAAGCAAGACTCTACATAAACTTTACTTTTTGTAAAGAGAATCCTTATCAAATACTTGGAATTGGATGACAGAAGCAAAAGAGGACGATCAATAAGTGAAAAACACAGAGTCGGAACCAAAAGGAGATGCAGCAAGTAGAGAATGTAGGAGCGGAAGGTTAGCACAATTGAAACGTTAGTATTTCCCTCCAAAAGTATAACAGGCCACGAAAGAATGAGAGAGCAATATCGAAGGGCCATAAACATCAACATTTTATATCTCTATTATGCTACTGGCTTAAAAAACAAAACAATCTCTATCTTCGTCAAGGGACCAAGTAGCTGTGAATCATGCTATCAACTCCATAATCACTTAAAATCTTGCCTTTAAAATGTAGGTTAATTTAAGTCACTTTGCAGAAAAAAAATCTGGATCAGACCCTGGCAGAAGGTCGGTCTCTAACGTCCCTGAGTAGAAGTTAATAAACTTATCAAAGGAAAGTCTAATGCAGTATCACAGTCAGAATCAAGATAGCTTACACTATCACAATAATAAATCAAACAAATACAACAAAAGGGATGATGCAAAAACCAGTAAGGTTCAGTAGTAGAGATTGATTCTCAGGTTTTAATCATGAGGACTGATTCACCCCCTATTATGCTTGGAAACATTTCCAGAGAAACTATTTAAACAACCAGTCTAACTGCTGAACAGAGTCCAAATGTAATCTAAGAACTGAATGTGATTACTGTTCAATTCAGTCAATACCCTAGAAAAAGAGGGCCATGGGAAAAAGTAAGGCTTCAATCAAACAGGTATTGTAGAAATCAAAGAGAGCCAGGAGCAAGATCTAGCATTAATTTAGGGGGAAATCACCTCGACAGTCCAAATGAAGAAATCCAGAGGCTCAGGGGGGCGTTTTGGGGTGCTCATCTCCTCAATTCCGCCGAAAAACAACCCTGACAGGGGTAACCAAACAACGAATCGCCATTACACACAAAGGAATTAGCAACAACCGGACTTTCCAGAGATCAAATTCGAAAACGATAACCAAACCAGGGCGACGACGGCCGGAAAATTGAAGTGGAAATGAACAAGTGATGGGGGAATTACCTTGAAAAAAGCGGAAGGGAGGTGGGATTGGGTGTCGGCGGGGAGTTGATTAGAGCATCAAGGGAGGAAGGAGGAAGGAAGAGGAGATTTGATTATAAGTGTGGATTCCGGAAATGGAAGATAACCGGCGGGGAATTTGGGGATTCTCTCTCCCTCTCTCGCTTCTCACGCGTTGCCAAATTCGTCACATGCTCGTGGTCCTCCTCCCCTTTACTTGCTCCTTCCTACCACTCCATTTATATATTTATGTATTACTTCTATTTCATCACCGGATTTTATCTCTATTGTTTGGTGTGAGAAAGATTAATTTCGTGTTCGTGTGAAGAAAAATTGTTGTTGTTTAACTTTATTTTTTGATGTGATGTCAAACCTAAAAATTTCCTTAAACAAATTGTTTTTAGTTTATAAACTCAGGGTTTTGACACATGACATTTTTGCCAAAAAGAATTTATTTATTTTTGGTCAGACCAAAAAGAAAATTATAATGAAGCACTCGTTGTTTAAAGTTTTAGGATTCTCCTATTGTTTCTTTTTGGTTCAGGGCATTCCACGGGAGAGTTGAACGGATAATCTCTGGATACTATCCTCACTAGATCCTTGAAGGCATTCTCCTATTGTTTCTCTGCGTAATTCTTTGTAGGAATTTTAAGTTGTAAGACTTTTATGATATTCAATTTGATTAACGATGCCATAGAGCAAGAAAAACGTATATGGAAATTTCGATTTCGAATGTGCCTGTCTGTCTTTTTCAAATAGAGGAGTTTTAACAATTATGTATGAATTTAGTAGTGCTCGTATAAGTATATGAAAATGAGGACCAACGCATTTTGGCTTGCAATTTTTGGATGAGGGGACTCCAACCCTCAGCCTAATAACAACAATTTCACATGTCATTATCTCTTATGGCACCAAAAGGTGAAGATTGATCCTTTGCTCTCTTTGTTTTCTGTTGTTTTTTGTCCTTGTCAATTTCAGTATTTAAAATAATTAGTGATACAAGTCATATAAAAAAATATTGGAAAGCATGTGGAGGTTGGAGTTGGATATTGAAAAACAAGGGCTTTTGAAAAATCAGGTTGTGGCTAAACGCTCAAAGAAGGTTCTTCATATTCAGCCTACATTTTAATTTGCACCTATGGCCTGCAAACTATGCATGTAAGTACTCGTTTCAACACCTACAAAGGTCCAGTTTCCTGTTAAGAAAGAATCAGCTGCATAATAGTTAGAGCTTTCAGTGACCATCAGGTCATGACAGGCAAAAACTCTACTACAATTTCAGTACACAGCTCTGTGAGTCATTTCAGGAACAATGTTTACCCTTGTTGTTTCTTCCATTTTTCTAATGCAGTAAGCAAGGACTTAACCTCCCAGACAACTCATTCAAGAAGGTAAGAGGTTTCGAGGCGCGGTTTTCGCTCTACAATTTCGGCAAGAGAATTGCAGACAACAAAGAGATAAAGAACCCAAATTATTAGCAAAACAGTCATCATAAAGACAGGTAGAGATTCAGTGTGCTTAAGAGTGACCAAACTAAGAAGAAGATTCTGTACTTTATCTGAAACAGTGGGAGACAAATGGTATGCTTACAAACCAATATAGATATCTCAAATGTTTGTTCTTTTTCTTTTGTGTTCAAAGTCTCATATGCAGTACATTTTTGGATTTAAATTTGCCAACTTGACCATACATGTTGTAAAAGATAAGCAGTAAACATGTCTTACATGTAAGCAAAGGATATACATCTTCCTAATTAGATTTGATCTTCAATATAGTGCATGTTGATGTCATTAGAATGTGTTATTACACCTAAATCTAATACGAGTATTCTTTTCTGGATTTCCTTACACCTAAATCACGATGACCCAATCAAGTATGTTACTAGTCAATACTTGTATATCTTGTCGCATCATCACATGGAATTGTGAATGTGATGCCAAATAAACTTTAATCTAGTAATTACTTTCACCAAACTCGGTGATATAAAGCCACAAAACATACCATATAATATTACGCCTAATTAAAACAGGGCATATTAGACACAATTTTTCTCAGCTCTATTACCATAGATGGTAATGCTTCAACTAAACCAATTTGCAAAAGTGTGAAACAGACACCAACGTGGTATGCATACACCAATATGTAAGGCTAAACCCTATATCTCTTCAATACCATAAAAAATCTTCAACCCTAAGCTATCTGTAAATGAAAAGCTGAAGTTTCAGGAATTCAGAGTAAGGCACTTGGAAAATAATAGAATGAACGAGAAACTAGAATACATACTACACCCTGAGGTGGAGATACAAGTTTCCAAGTTGCAAAATGCGTCCAATGTGTTACATGGCCTTTGCCTTGGGAGATGCCTTCTTTTTGGGTTGCTGCCTCGGCATTGAGTTCTTCATGGCTATAAAGAAGAGAAGAGCCCCAACTGGTGCCAAGTTCTGCATTCAAAACCATGAGAGATAACAATTCATGTTATCACATATCACATTAGTTTCATACTTTGTATACTGATTTCAAGGAGTAATATACGGTAATACACTAATGCATGAATCTAAATATACAGTTTCCTTGAAAGGTGATCAAAATTTAAAAAGATCTACATGAAGCTTAATTGTAAACTGTGTTTTAATGGATTTAGAGATGGGGATACCCTAAATGTTAAGAAGTGATTAAGACTTGAACCCTTTATAACTCTCCTGAAATCATTTCATCCTTTTTATGTTAGCCCTCATTTTCTCGTATCTCTCTACTTGGCTCCCTTACAACATGGTATGCATACACACACATGTATTAGTTTAGTTTAACTTATCTGTACATTTCGTATCAATTGGGCAAGTGCACTAAACTACACCAACATGAGCTATGGAGAAAGGTGGATGACCTGTGTGAACTTGATGAAAAGCTGAGCAAACTCTTTACTGTCCGCATCATAATTGTAGAAGTCATACAAGATAGGCAAGGTGATAGCCTGATGCAATAACTGTGACATAAAGATAGTCAGTTAAGTGTTCCTGTTCACAGTCAATTAGTTCAATTAATTTTCTGTGAAAAAGCATACCAAAACAAGAGCCCCAAATGTACTGCCATATATAAAGAGTAGGCTTCCCAGCCCCTTCAGAACCACTGCCGTGGCTACTAAATGTTTAATCTGTGAAGAATGAGAAACCGGATCACCTGACTCAGATGTGTCTTTCGAGATCAAAGTCTTTCAAGACTGTTTAATATCGGAATGGTAAAATAAGCTTAGAATACCTCCAATGGCGGAAGCTGAACTCCAGTTTGTGTGAGCACATGCTTTGAAAAAGCATCAAACTTCGGTGTCAAAGCGATTGCAGCAGCTCCCCCATCCTCACCGAAGTCATTGTATCTGTAAACAGAAGAGATGGATATTCATAATCCGGAAAAGCAACATAATGACAATAACCGCGTACATCTACAAATCAGTGATGCATAAGGAATTGAGTTTTCAGTAACCACATAGCAATGACAGCATAAGGAAATCAGAATAGCAACAGGAAAATGAAATTTCTTATGACATGCCTAACCAAGATTAGGCACTTTCAACAGGAAATGGAAACTGCAATTTATGAAACTAACATTGGTAATTTAACCCCTTTCCAATTCCAACTGGTAGCAAGTGGTAAAAGCTAGCTGCTCCACCTTGAAAGAAGATAACTTGAGCTTCAAAGCCTTACAGTGTAAGGAATTTAGATCCAAGCAGTTTTAATTCAAAAAACAAAAACTCAAATCTACAGTATTAGCATTACAGAAATCCTTAAACCAAAGAGCCCTAATCGTGTAGGTTTTGATTTCGAATTTCCAATCGTACGACCATGGATCTGGTAAGCTAGGCAGACACAATACCACGGCCGCTAAATTCCAAAGGAAGTCCATATTTTAGAAGCAAGAATCGCACAAATCATAATGCAAGCACGCTCAAAAAATCCCCATCAGTCATATTCTCAAGCTGATAACAGCAGCCAGATGAATTATATGAATGTATTTTACTTGTGAAATAGATGTTGATAAAAGAGGGGAAAGGAATGAGATTGAGGCAGCTTGCTTACTCTTGCCAGGCAGAAAGCATGAAGACAGAGACGAAGAGAACTCTTCCAAGGAAACACAAGAACGCCATTGAGTTTCAAGAGGAGGAGGAAAATTTATCTTCGTGCCTTTTTTTGAAATTTCTCTCCTCTCTGCCTTTGAGACTTGAAAGAGAGGAAGAAAATGGGGGCAGCTTAGGCGCGTGAAACGTCAGACGAGTTGGATTGGCCAATCAAGGGCCTCCATCTAGGATTTACTGGAAGATTGTGACGTGGCAATCGATGTAGACTTCCGACAACCGAGATATTTGAATTGAGTGTAAACTTGGCTAACCTTGATTCTATGCTTGGTGGTTGGTACAACTGTACAAAGTGTGTATACTTGTTTGCAGTGAATATTGCAAAGGAAAAAGTTGGTTCTAATTTATTCCGTGCTAAACTTGGTCAATGGTTGATCTAGGAACATTCGAAAAAAAACATTGACTTTTCTTGATAATTGCACTCGCATCATCGTCTTGAACTTGGTCCAATCACCCCCTATCCAAACACCAATGGAGGCGTACCATCTCCAAATCTTACTTTTAAATGTCACTTCTGCGGTACAATTTACAAATACGATTGGGCAGTCATTAGAGTGTAAATATTGGTTGGTCAAATTTTTCGGTCTTGGTAATATAATATGAATTATTTTTTTTATATATCTTTTTATTAAAAAAATACTATCTACCTACCTCTTCTTTTACATGACATGTGGCATTACCACAATAAAAGACCAAAATCTATTTTGGTCCTCATGAAGGCAAAACTTCACTCTCTTTCTTCCCCTTTTTCCATATTTATTATTTTTTTATTACCTCTTTCTTCCTAAGGCCAAAGTTTGGCCAACCATTGCAAGTGCTCTTAGTCTCACTATCCAATAAATAAATATGTTAAAAAGAGTTATATGCTTTATTTTTTTGTCAAGAAAGAGTTACATGCTTATGAAACCTACTAATAAAGTATTAAAAACTATTCAATATTAAAAAAAGGATGAATATTAAGCTTAGATTTAAATCATATAAATTCAGCTAATAAGATGAAGTATGGTTTGAGATATTGATGAACTAAAAAAACGTATGATGTTGTACAAGTGCTAACAGATGTTTCTTCCCAACGTTTGTACATAATAAGTCTACAACTTGATTCCTACATCAACAAAAAAAAAAATCCATTAATGAAAAACTATATTTCATTTAGTCTCTCACCACTTAAATTAAATTTATTTGTAGGTTTTACCAAATTCGTAAAGCTATATTTTAAAAAACTAGTATGTACATAAATTTGGGGTCTCTTAAAAAAGCGATGAAATTAATTTCTCTTGCGCGCATAACAAATCTCATATAAATATAAAATTAATGATTAAAAAACAATATACAATATGTAAATATTAAGGGGTACTGTATATATTTTATTTAAACCCATAAATAAAGAGGAAATCTACTAAATATGTTCTGTTTTGTTGTGTTTCCACTGCGTCAAAACAATATCCAATCAAAAGAAACTCAAATCCATTAACTTGTAAGAAAACTAAATAAAGGGAAACTTTCCATCCTTGATTACCACACAATAACCTGGAAAATCAATAATCTTGCCTCAATATATCTTATAGCAAGACCCTATATATAAACCCATCATAATCTCCTATACAAGTCTCGTTGGTTTACAAGTTTTTTTCAACTAACTTTGTTCTCTGCATTATACCCTCTTCTCTTCTTAGGCCGTTTCGAGTTTCCCTTACAAAAAACATGAATAGCTTTGATCTACGTTACACCATGTATGGTTGGGACACCAAAACCAACTGTCCTTTTGGCTACTCGGTTTCTCCGTTAAGCGAGCAAGACCGCTACCAAAACCAAGAGTTGAACATCGACGTGCAATACAAGTTCTTGCAATCGGTTAGAGAGAGCCCGATTCTCGAATCCGAACCCGATATCTCTCGTTGGGACATACGAATCATTGGGAAGCCCTCCACCAACCTACGAGAAGAACTCGTTCTGCGTCTCACCGCCGAACAAGTCCCCTCCGGGATCAAGAACGAGGTCATCCAGGCTATCTGCAATAGCGTCGTAGGTTGTGAAGTCGTCGGAGTTCGTGTGATGGTCACGGTTTTTATTTTCGATTGTGAGTCAGACGAAGAGACGGGTGACGAGTTGGATATGGGTGCAGAGTCGTCCATCGAAGAATGAAGGTACAAGCTGGCTAGCGATCACGAAGACTATGAATATGCATGTCTATGTGACTATGTCCATGTATATATAGTACGAGTAGTATATAGTTTTAGCAAATACTTAGCTACGAGTTAATGATATGTGATCGAGACTTTTAGTGGCTCGATCTTTGAACATGTATTTTTATTTGTGCGGAACTCACTTGATTCGTTTCTGTTGAGACAAAACTATTTTGAGTTCAGGACAACAAGTGAATATACAGCATCAAAGTCGTTGTAGTATAGTGGTAAGTATTCCCGCCTGTCACGCGGGTGACCCGGGTTCGATCCCCGGCAACGGCGCTTTTTTTGCTATTTTATTTTTTGAGCTACAAAGTTCAGATCACTGTGAAAATCAAACATGAAGCTATTAAGTTTGGAACAAAATGAAACCGGTAATTTGGTATTTATTCCCAATCACTGAAAGCTGAGTACTACCTGACAAACAAATGTGGTAGGTCCTGTGTAGTTCTTATTTCCAAGTAGAACAAAACAATATTGACCGGATATATTCACTTTTAGTACGGTCCGGATCCTCTATCCCCAATTTTGTGTCCCCTTCCTATGTCCCCAAATTTTGATTGGGCCACGTGGAATTTTTTTCCAAATCAGCATTCTTTTTCTTCTTTTTATTTAACAAATTAGCCTTAATTAAACTAAAACAAGAAATTAGCCTTAATTTTGTATCGGCCGCTCGCTGCTGTGAACCCTAGAGTTTGAGTCGTCTTGAGCTTCCAATGGCGTGCACAATCGACTCCAGATGCTTGGACGAAGGCTTCGGCGGCAAAACCTACAAGCGCAAGAGAGCCGAACAGGAACCGCAGGCTGCCGCCGCCGCCAATCCGATCAATTTCACTTCCATGGAGATCGACGATAGTCAACCGTCGGCGAAGCCCGTGGCCTTCGGACGGCCGACGTACGACGGGGTGATCGCCGGCAAGGTCTCCGGGCGGAACTGGAAGCAGCCTCGGAAGAGGGCGTCGTCCAGGGCCATCAAATTGCCGAGCTCGGCCACGTTTGAGCAGAGGGCGAGGGAGAGGGAGGTCAAGAAGGCGTACAAGGAGCGGAAGGAAGAGATCCGGAACCACAAGATCGAGAAGAGGAAGGCCAAGGAGGAGAGGGAGAAGAAGAAGAAGGAGAACATTCTCAAGGGACAGCAGAGACTGCGAGGTCGAGCGAGGGCGAGGGTAAGGGACGGCGAGGCGTTCGGCGATCGAGCAAAATTTGGGGAAATTAACGGCGAGGGCGAGGGACGCCAATCTGACCCATTTGTTAAATGGGAAAGGGAAATTAAGGGCTAAATTTGTTAAATGAAAAGAAGAAAAAAATGCTGATTTGGAAAGAATTTCCACGTGGCCCAATCAAAATTTGGTGACATATAAGGGGACACAGAACTGGGGACAGAGGATCCGGACCGCTTTTCGTATGTCTCATGGTTAAAAGTTAGTGAAGTTCAATGGTGGTATACAATGAAATTCTTAAGAAAATCCTCCAATCAAGAGATCAGCCAAACACAATTTCTAATACGGAGTATATAACACAAGGAGTGTTCTACTGTTTACCATACGTCAATCAAAAGTACAATGAAACCTTGAAACTCTGCATACAGAAAACACTACATATGATCCTTTTCAGTCTGATATGCCCATAAACATATATTTCACATAGCTCCAAAACAGATGGATCCACTTACTAGAACTATAAACTACTTTCAGCATTAGCAACCCAATTTCATACAAATATTAGAAGGCAGGAAGCAAGTCTTAACCAGCCAAATAAACTTAGACAAGTACAACCGCCTCCAGCTGAGCATCATCACTGTGAGACTTACAAGCAACTGAAACCGAAGCAGCCTTGGCATTCTCCACAGCAGCTTGACCATTCACATAGTGAAGTCTGCACATAGGCATGTAAAGATCCTTCCCACCAATCAGCTCTGTCTCGGTTGCCTCGGTCTTCCTAAAGGTGAAGAAGGCTTTCTTGCCACAGAGTTCGCACCTTGCTGTTAGCTTGGTTACTGAATCTGCTAGCGGTATTAGATCAAGAACCGGTCCAAAGCGTCTCCTGAAATCACAGGTTAAGAATTTCAGCAAGAATTCATACAATTAAGGGAAGTTGATATTGAAATGGGATTGGGTTATGTGTTTTGGACCTCAAGTAGTCTCCATCAAGACCCGCAACAATGACTGTTTTGCCATCATGGTCAACTACCTCGGTACAGAATTCATATAGGTCATCGAAGAACTGAGCTTCGTCTATGCCAATAACATCAAGCTGCAATTGTGGGTAAAAGAACTGATCAGAGACTTGGCACTAGTTGAACAATAGCTTACATGGTTGAATAAATGTCTAAATCATAGCATCCTATTCATCAAACATTAAGCCCCAATTTTGAATCAATATTGGCATCCCATTTGACCCACATGGGATTATAACCCCAAGTCTAGGACTACTGATGCAGTTCAGTATATCTGGCAACTACCATTGGAATCAACATATTGAAAAGATGGAACAATTCGAAGAATTCATAGCTGTGCAAACCTTGTCATATGCATCAGATCCAAAGTTGTCTTTGAATGAAGAAAGGCTGGGCAGTGCCCAACAGGGGAATTTGATGCCATCATGTGTAACTACAGAATCAGTTGCATATCTGTTGTCCTTGCTAGACTTCACCATCGCCACATTCCTACACACAGAGACAGAAACACCCTTCATATTCTATACCCATATAATACATCTACAGGTCATTGACTAAATGAAATCTCAACCCTAAATTCATCTATCTAAATCTGTAAAACAGGATCGACCGTACTAAGCAAGAACTTAAAATAAAAGGGGGAATTCCTGGAAAGAGGGGTAAACCCATCAATTGACAAAGAATCTGAAATTGACCATCCCAATTGCTAAAAACGGGGAACTATTCGGCAATCAATTGACAATCTGAACAAATTAAAATTGGACACAGGAAAAGGGAAGAAGAACCAGTACCTTCCATTACTATCCTCAGATTTGATCCGGCGAAGGAGAGCAGTAGTTTTACCGGCAAACATGGGCCCAATAATGATATGGATCTCGCCAGAACCAGGAAAGCTCCTTTGAGCGCCAAATCCATCGCTCACGACAGACCCTATAGAGATTGAGGGGTTGAGAGGCGACATCGCAGATCTGAGCGTGTGCAATAGGAACGGCGAATTTGGAGGGGGGTAAGAGAGGATTGAAGAGGGAGAAGGTTAGGCAGGTGGGAGAGTGATTGGAGCGTGGTGATTTGATTAAATAAAGCAGGGAATTTTGAAGAGTTGAGAACTGTGTTGCGTACGCTTTGGGGGTTTTGAATTTTTTATCAGATTGATTTGGAGGGAACGATGGGGAAAATCGAAATATTTGAATTTAGAAGGGGGTAATTTTGGGGGCTTTGGAGGGAAACAAACGTCCAAATTCAGGTTTCGTGTGAACTGTGAAGTTATGCAAAATTCATCTCCTACAAGATATTTTTTATCGTAAAAGAGATTCGATGTATATCTTAGACTGGGAACGGTAATATTCTAAATTAATTATGTTAGTTAAAATAGAAAGACTCATGTAGGAAAGATTATTAGAGTGAGAAATAGGAATAGATCTCTACCATTGGATTATACCAATATGTACGGCTGAGATTCGCTCAAAACAAATAAAAAAAATTGTAAAAGAAAAACAAATCCAATCGTGGTCTTCGCTCTCTTCCTACCGTCCTCCAATTGCTCGCCGTCTTCGCTCGCCTTCCTCGCCTCCTTCATCTACCTCATCGGATCTCCTCCTTCGACGACGAGAGCCACCGAACCACCATCGACCGCTCCCTCTCGATCCCTCCCCCAAGGCGAAATCTGCAATCGACGACGAATTACTAGAGAGCGAAGATGAAGGCGACATGCCGGTATGAGGAGAGCTCGCCATGGCCGACGAAATCGAGCTCGTCATTGGATTCCTCCGCCTCTGCTCACGTCTCTGCCAGATCCACCGTGAACGGCTCCTCTAGATCCGTCTCCTCCGGCGACGCCTTCTCCATGGTTCCGTCGCTAAGAGGTTTCAGGAGTCCGTGAGGTTTCAATTGACTGGTTGTGATAATGGCGGACGTCTCGTCTTGCGCCGAACAGGTGCGAAGGTCATCGTTGCCTCCGTCGAGACCAGAGCGGCCTGGTCTTGAAATTGTTGGTGGCGGTTCGGATCTCAGAGAAGCTGTAGATTTGAGGATTCTCCGAGAGGGAGATGCGGAGGCCAGAGAAGGAGCTCGTGACTCGGCCGGCGCCGATGGTGGCTCAGCCTGCTTTCTTCCTGTTTTGTCCTTCTTCATTTCCGCCTGCCTCCTTTCGTTTGGTTTTCCAAGTTGATTAGCAAGCTTGGTTTCAGAAGCTTGTCCGTCTTCTTCATATGGATCGATTAACAAGCTTGTCCAAGTCGTTTGGTTTCAGAAGCCTATGTTCAAGATTAAGCTCTTGGATTTGTTGCAGGCAACACACAATTTCAATGAGCAGCGTTTTTCTTCTTCTTTTTCTTGAATTAACCTTATTTCACAGCTAACTCTTTTTCAAGACAGGTCTTGTTTTTTTTTTCAGCCAATCAATCTCAATTTCACAGCCAACTCTCATGTGGTTAGTGTTAATTGAGCTAATCGCTATCAAGTGTAAAGAGATTCAAAGCTTGGATCTCTCCTATTTGCAGGTCTGTTTTGTTCTTTGTGCTACTCGTTGATTGTGCTAGGTTTCCATCTAATCTTGAGTTTGGATTCGAATTGTTGTGCAGATTACAAGTGCGTGTTTGCCTGCCATTTTATGTGGATTTGAATTATTATTGACTAATGCTCTTGGAGTTAACCAACTTACTACTAGCATTTGTAAGTTGTCAATGTATGGGAGGGAGTCAGGGCATAATTCGTAGGCTTTCTTATAACAAATGGACCATATAGTTGCACAAACATGACCATTGAGTTGCACAAATTTGACCATTGAGTTGCACAAATTTGACCATAGAGTTGTACAAATTTGACTATTGAGTTGCACAAATTTGACCATTGAGTTGCACAAAGTTGACCATTGAGTTGCACAAATATTGATGAATAAATTGATCATAGAATTCAACACATTGGCAATAGAGTTGAACAAATATGAATGAACAAATTGATCATTGAGTTGCACAAACTTGACCATTGAGTTGCACAAATTTGACCATTGAGTTGCACAAATATTGATGAACAAATTGACCATAGAATTCAACACATTGGCAATAGACTTGCACAAATTGCCAAAGCGAAACAAACTATACGAACTTCGACTGCTATAAAATATGACATGAATGCAAAATTGATCATAGAGTTGCACAAATAAGCAATAGAGTTGCACAAATATGGTTGCACAAATCGGCCATAGAGTTGCACAAATCGGCCATAGAGTTGCACAAGTACGGTTGCACAAATAGGCCATACGGTTGCACAAATCTAGACGCCCGTGCCGTTTTCCGAAAAATACGCCCGTGCCGTTTTTTCCCTTTTTTTTTCTTGAGCCCTTGATCTCTCCTCATCCAATGGCTATGATTCATTCCTATTTCCTACCATAATAATCATTCCTACCGGATCCGGACCCTAGTTAAAATTAATATACAATAAAGGTTTATAATTATTTTAAATTTTAAATTGAGTAATATAGGGAAAAATGAGTATATCATATTTGTAATTCATAATTACAAAAAATATCAATTAGTTAATATAGAATATAACTTTTTTGAAAGATATTATATAATATAATAGAAAAAAAATTAAAAAGAAGGTGTGGGAAGAGGTGGGTAATTAATTTTTGAAAAAAAAGGTAGTGGGAAATATTTTTTTCCTTATACAAAAAATTTTTAAAGTCGATGTTCATTGGAGAATATGTTAAATGACTCATTCTATTGTGAAAACATTATTTTACAAATGTTTTTTTTTCGAATTCATAGATATAACATGTAAGGAATTGAGGATTAAAATCTATAAAAATAGGTGTGACATGTCGACACAGCATGATGATTTTAAAGACAAAGCCCGACAAACCTTTACTTTTAATACAAAAGGTCAAAATAAAATTTTAAGACAATGTCAAACTTTCATTTTAGGTACACATGAATCTGGTTATGCTTACAAAGGGTCTTGACTACACCTTTAACGGCGTGGTGGTGGATACACTTATCGGTTCCTAGATTCAGACCCTCGCCTTCAACCATACAATTGCTGAGAGGGTCGATAGGATGTTTTGGGAAGCCACATACCTTCGTGACGAACAACGTCAGCCGCACATCCACTTTTATTGTATTCTTGAGCGTAAGAGCCAATTTGGTATGTCGTACCCCTGATAACAAGTTGAACAGTGAGATGCCTTTCCACGAAACTTGACCAATACCCCTCATTGTTTCGCTCAATATTCATGAATTGAAAGATGGTATCTAACTGTCTATGTGCACCTTCCACCGGTGTCCCGTGGCGCCATCCATTGACACATTATTACTTTTAATACAGGGGTGTACTAGAGAGTCAATTAGAATCGGTAGGAGAGTATAAAACTCTCTCGGTCGGAATTCTCCATTTTTTGGTGGGTTTGGGTTGGATCGGTTGAATCTCGGGGGATTTCAAAAACAACGTTAGAAAGGACAAGGAGTAAGACGATGGCGTTATGTGAACTTCTTTTGGCCAGATCCACACGTGTTTATTTTTTTTAAATAACCCTACCCTTGTGTGTGCGTTACAAACGTGCACAATCGAAACAGAGTTATTTGTAGGCTTTTAATTGTCGGATAATTAAAACCTGGTTCCAAAAAAAAAGTGTACCATTTCCGATGGCACACGAATGGGAGTGCACATAAAAAAAAAGGGTGTGCATAAAATCAGTTGACTCTTTTTACATCGAAAATAAATATTTTTAGGTTACCAACTGAAAAAGTCTAAAACTCAAGCGTGCCAATCAAAATTTAAAGAATCGGTTTGCTTAATCAAACATCACATAATAAAAAAAACCAATTGTTTTTATTTTTCATGAAACACATGATCAAATAATATTATTTAATATTTATCTTAAGGTTTTTTTAATAGCGGTAAACATTAGGTTCCCTTTCTAAAAAAGGGTCAACCTAGATCATCCTTAGCTCATTGCGGATGATTGATTTAAACTCTTTCAGGAGAAGAAATAGGTATGAAAATCGGTTTTCCGGGATTGGGAGAGTCACTCGTCCTAGATCATATCCAGACCTATAAGGTTGGATAGTATTATGTACTCATGGAGAGATCACTTGAAAATCATATCCTACCCAAAATAAATGTTGGTTAAATATTCAATGTCCTTTTTGTTAATTTTACACAAGTAATTTTATGATTTAACTAGGGGAGAGCATCGGTTCAAAACCGAACTGAACCGAAAAAACCAACCGAAACCGAAATTTGGGATTTTTCTGAACCAAAAACCGAGCCGAAAAAATTCGGGTTGATTCAATTCTTGATAAATATAAGGTTTTTCTTTTAAAAAATTGAATCAAATCGAAAGATAACCGAAACCGAAATCATGAGATTTTATGAACCAAAAACCGAACCAAACTTTGTCGGTTTCAGTTCAATTCGGTCAATTTTTTCAGTTTCGGTCCAATAATACTCAACCCTAGATTCACCTACGTATTTGCTAACCACTCACGACTGGACTAAACACCAAAATATAATGCTGGTTAAATATTCAATGTCCTTTTTTGTTAATTTTGCACAAGTTATTTTTTATTTTTTTTTGGTCAAAGCACAAGTTATTTTATTATTCGACTACGTATTTGCTAAAACTCACGACTGGATTAAGCTCCAATTCTAGTTTCAAATCCAGCTACAGGTTTAGCTCCAACTCTAAGGGCATGAATATTGGGGGCATCAAGGTGGGGTTCAAGTCAAAGTTCATGCCAAAAAAAAAGGAAAGTAAATGAATTACTTTGAACTCCAAATCTGGGTTCCAGGATATGAACGCCCCTTTATGGGGTTCATCTCACTTGTTTGGCCCCGCCACATTTCTACAATTGTAGTTTAGAGAGAAAATGGGAAAATTTATTTAAATGAGGACCAATGAATGAGTGCCATGTGGCAGTTTCAAATTAATTTTACCATTTATATGTAATTTGTCTATATAATCAAGTTTTAATCAAAAAAATAAAATAAATTATACTACAATTCATAATTTTATTTTATCTACCTATAGACACTAAATTTGTATATTTTTAATTATTTTTAAAATAAAATTGTAATTTGAGTTTGATTAGGGTAAACAACCACACCTTTAACCACTTTTAAATTAACCCATGTTTTTTTAACTATAAAAATTTAATGAAAATTAATAATATTTTTATATAACTTAAATTGCACAAATTTGACATATATTTTAGTTATCTTTAATTACAAATAGTTTTTTGGTTTAGTATATATATGTAAACCAAATTAGTAATAATTATATATATATGTATATATATAAGTAGTTGTTGGTAATTGAGAAAAGTAAAAAGTGGGTTTTAGAGTTCATTGATATTCAAGTGTATGGGTGAAAGAAAATTAGGGAAGAGGAGAATGATGTGGATGAGAGAAAAATGGTTAAAAGTAAGGGTTCGTGAAGTTCATTGATATTCATGGCCTAACTTCAACGAGTTCATGGCCAACAGGGTCTAAATAAGTTTTCCAATTTCTCTCTCATCTATGAACCTCTTAGGGGGCATTTGGTAGACAGGAATGGGAATCAGGGTATGGGTTTGGGGAATGAAAACCCCATACTTTGTGTTTGGTTTGTGCATTTTCGGGTTTGAAACCGATACCTCATACTGTCTAGGTATGGGTTTCCCATACTCTACCCTAAGCCCGGGTTTGAATTTCATTCCTGATAACATCTCCCCCCATTTTTCATTCTCTCTTCATTTTTTGCAGTTTCATTCTTTGTTTTTCAACCACTATTATTCAATTTTGGGGCAGATTTTGTCTCCCAAAACAGCCCACCACCATAACAAGCAAGCCGGCAAACTGAAACATTAACCGGCGTCGGCGCCGATTCCGGGAAAGAATTTGGCTAAGTGGAGATGGGGGTTCGTCCCAATCATCCCAACCCTCTCTATGTCAGTGGCAATGGTGGCTGAATAAAAAAACCAAAGCATCTCACCTCTCAAAAACCCCCATTGCCAACCCCAAAAACTCTTTTATCACAGGTGTTAAAATAGTAGATCCGGTGAAGATCGAAGGAGAGAGACTTTGGACAGAGAGGGGAAAGGGGAGTAAGTGGAGATGTGCAAGATGAGATATGAAAAGAGATAAAGTTTACAAAAAAAACTTAATTAGGAGAAGGAAGAGGAAGTGCTAAAAACCCTAATTTTCATTCCTGATTTTGTACCAAACGACTGTTATTAATTATGGGTTTCTAACCCCATACCCCTTCAACCTCATTCCTATGCTCATTCCCATACCCAATATTATACCAAACGCCCCCTTACAGGTTCCGATCTATATATCTCTCAATTAATTTCAAACTAGTTTAACCCCGTATCATGTACGGGTAATGCGATTACAAACCCAATTTAATTAGATATGTAGATCACATTAAAAATATATGATCACATATATATATATATATCTTCGTATTATGATTAATGTTTTTTTACCAATAGTAAATCAACTCATAATATAAATAAGTTGGATTTGTCAAAAATTACTTTACGATAAATATCATGTTTTATTAAATAATAATATTTATATGAAGATTACAACTAATTCTTGGTAAATGATAATTCATAATTTTCGAGATAATTCATAATTTTCTGCAATTTTTACGGGATGAGATTATATGAGATTCTAACTACCTCAATTATATCGAGAAGGGCCCAACTGATTATTTTTATCAAATCATATATAGTTATCTTTCTATTGTGATTAATGTTTTTTTATATACTCAAGGACCCAATTAATTATTTTATTAAAGATATGACACATGGCGCAATTTTTTGTGAAGACTTTGTCTCCACTTTATATTATAGACAGTATAGATTAGACTAGGAAAAATGATTTAAAATAGGCAAAATTGTATTTAACCACCCTTTATTTTACACTTGTTACAATTAATTAATCACTCTTTATATTTTATTAACACTTAACCACCCCTTATTTGTAATTATGTGCATTTAACCACTCATTTTAACTAAAAACGTCATTTTCTCCGTTAAGTAAAGTAAATTATGTTTTTTCTTTCTTTTTAAAATTTATTTATAATAAACAAATAAAAGAAAAAACCAGAATTAGCACTTTCAAGTTCTAATATGCTGAATTTTGCAACCTTGCCTAATTTCCTTCATAATAATTCTTTTCCTCTATCCAATGACAAAGAAGAACCACGACTTCGCCGATGCAAACACCATGGGTTTTAGATATGATTGTAACGACTTTGACCATCCCTTGGAGTCGATCGTGTCTAAGTTGATAGACGACGACTCGATATTCAAAAGGTCAATGTACGCTTAAATCCAATGACGATGACATTCCAAGCTTAAGTTGTTCCAAAATTATTTTTTTATTCTAAATAAAACTAAAAAGTAAGGGAAAAAACGCAATTTAATTTACTTAATGAAGAAAATAACGTTTTTCATCAAAATGGGTGGTTAAATGCACATATTTACAAATAAGGGGTGATTAAGTGTAGAATGAAATATAAAGGGTGGTTAATTGCAACAAGTGTAAAATAAAAGGTGGTTAAATACAATGTTCCCTTTAAAATAATCTCAAGTATTAACTTTCAAAAAAAAAAAAAATACGAAGTTTGAATATCATTACAAATGATAAAAAACTATCACAATATTAACGAACAAAAATCTGACATAACAACTTAATATATCACGTTGGCTTATCATCTATCGGGGGCCTTACTCCTTCGACTAACTCAACTAAATCAACGGTTAGAAAAACTTATCGGGAAATGATTTTGAATCGATCGCTTTTGTTTAATATTACGGTAACTTAGATTGGTAGTGACGATTTTCTAACTAATGATTTTTTTGTCGTTAAAATTGATACTTGAAGTCGGTTTTTTCTAATTTTATTTAGATACTAAATAACTGTTACATAGTCCGTTATTGTTGTAGATCTACACAAACAATGCCTTATATAATTATCCGAAAAAAATGAACAATTGTGTTAACAAACGTGATAATCTTAAAAGAATCGATTAAAAAATTCCAAACTATAAGCTCAGTGGGCTGCCTTCATGGTATCGGGGTCCACAGCGACGCCTCCAAGCAACTCCGTAGGAAGCCTGTGCTTAATACCGTGGACGTGGAAGGTGTAGAACAGCTTGTACGGGTACGCCACGTTGGTCAGCTTGACTTTGCCGCGGCCCCCCTCAAAGAGCCCGGTGCCACCTGTGACCGTCAGCTCGGAGTCGGCGTTGGAGAAGTAGGGCCCCTGCACCGACACGTGTCCGTAATCCCCGAAGTAGAAGCTGTAGGCGGCCTCGTAGCGGTCTCCGCCGTTGACGTCGTCCTCGATGTACATGATCATGCCGGCGGTGATCCCGAGGCGGGTGGCGAGGTCGCCGGAGTAGAGCTTGTTGGTGAAGGTGACGATGTCCCCCAGCGACTTCTCGGGCGCCTTGCTCAGCTTCAGGAACGCCGGGCTCCGGCGGTCCCCCTCGTTGAACTCGTACACCCTTAGCGTCTGCACCTCCTCCTCCTCCACGGCAGTTTTAGGATGTTGCTTGAGGTGGAGCATTTCTAGGATGTTGTGGTTGTGTTGGGTCTTGGCTTTCGAGGTCGACGTTGAGATCGAGGTGGCCGCGGCCTTATAAGCGAGGAGTAGCTCATGCACTTATAAGCGAGGTTGTTTTCCACCCAACTCTCCATATGGGAAGCACAATTGCAACTCCAACGATGAAGAACGTGAAGACGGCGAAGATAATGAGGACGGTGAAGATGATGATATATTAAACTCTAACGGCTTTAATTTGTGTGAAATATTTTCATATTCAAGATTTTATCTTTAAAAAAATTATCTTATCTTTAATACATACATACATATTCATAAGGAATGATATAGCGTTTCTAATAAGACGTCTTTGCCTTTGACCACCAATAAAAGGCTAGTCCACTTAACGTCTTTTGTATTTAATATATTTAATTTCAATCAAAGAAATAGCTAATTTATCTAAAATATGAAAAATATATATAAGATAAACACAAATCAAGTTTGACAGTTGTTGAAAGTTTAATTGGCTGGTTAAGACTTGCTTCCTGCCTTCTAATATTTGTATGAAATTGGGTTGCTAATGCTGAAAGTATTGTATTTCCTTAAGTCAAAAAAGTAAAATTAATTCGGATTTGCTAAGTAGCAACTAGTGGTGATATGGAGATAAAGTGGAAAAATGCAGTTTGCTGTCATTTTGACTTGGGCAATCAAGCCCATATTTTGAATCTCGAATCTGACATACTCCATTTCTGATTAGGATCTCATAACCCTTTTCTTGGAGTTGTCCAATGCTGAGCAAATTCGTCTTCTAAGTCTGGAACAAAGAAGACACCAGAAATCTTATGAATACTATCTTCCTTGGCCTGGAAGACAATACTCCCTCTTCCCATGACAGCTACTTTGGAATTATCTCCAAACTTTGCTATGGAATGTTTCATCCAAATTAGTGAACACCGCCTTCTCTCCACACATGTGATTGCTACATCCTGTGTGTAAGTACCACAGATTTGTTGAGTTTCTTCACTCATATTGCAAACCATGAAAAGAGACTCCTCTTCTTCCTTTTCCATATAGTTTGAGTTATCTCCATTTTGACCATTTAACTTGGTTGAGCACTCATACTGAAAATGACCATACCTATGACAGGGTAGCATTCAACCATTTGCTGATTTCTACATGGATTAGCCACGTTAAAAAAAATTGTTAGTGAATGGTGGTCAATAAAAAAAGTGAGAGCTTTATGTGCAAAAAGTTGGACGGTCTATCCCTGTTTAATCAATGGAGGTTAACTAGGCTTGCATTCTTAGGCAAATAAAAAAAATTTATAAAATAATTAAATTTCAGTGACAAAAAAGGAAAAATAAATTGAATTACACCATCAAGTCATGACAACCATGTTACATGTCATCTCCAAAATCTAACACAAAGATGCACTTATTCATTCATTATCAACAGAAAAATAACAAATCTATTACGTATATATTACCATTAAGAACAAGAATAGCCTGAACAATGTCTTCAACTGAACAAGAATATATTTCCTAATTAGAAAAGTAATCGGCTTAATTGCACTGCTAATTAATCTCCATATATATGTAGCGTACATGAGAACCTAATCAACAATCGCAATCTAATCCTAAAAATTAAACCCGTTATCCATAGCCCTAAACAAACACTTTCAAAATTTGGCTTCCGATCAAATACTAAACTAGTCATCGTGTTCGTGTACGATCAGTCAAGCGAAATTCTCAGTTTTCATGGCATTCGCATCAGTCCTCATCTTCTTGCACCCATCTTGAGCCAAACCACAATCAGCCACAGGCTCCCTCCCCAATTTCTTGATGAAGAACCCAAGGCCGCCATCAGTAGACCTCCGAAAAGCCCAGACTTCGACGAGATCGCCCTTCTTCAACCCACTGGACTCCACGAGCCTCTTCCAGCCGCCACACAGCGCGTAAGACCAGCTCGGACGATCGCTCCTCTTCCTGCCACCCGACCGCCTCGACACCAACTCGAGCCTGGAACGCGGGGGCTTGTTGTAAACCCAGCGGCTCAGCGTCAGGTTGTGCGATCCCTCACGAGGATCGATGACCTGGACCGGGATCTTCAGCAGCCTGCCCTTCTCGTCCCGGCTTTGGAGGAGGCGGTCCTCGTGATCGCGCAAGAAGTGGGTGGTCTTGGCCATCAGCTGGTTGTAGGGCATCGTCAGGCGCGTGAGGCCGCCTCTCACTTCCGACTCGAAGAGCCGCTTCCGGAAGATCAGGACTGGGGCTGTCCGGGTTTCAGGGACCGGAATCTGGACCCCGAAGAGCTTGAAACAGCGGCGGGAATCCATGATCGCCAAAAAACAGAGCAATGATCGTGAAAAAAACAGAGCAATTTGAATGAAACTGCGAAGGCAGAGGAAACAATTGAGAGGGGGAATTGAAGAGGATGAAGGAGAATGAGATGGGATTGAGCAATGTGGGCTTTATTTATAGGCTTGGGGAAAGCGTAAGGCGCAAGGATGGAGTTGGGATTAAGGGGAGTGTAGGCACTTGCCATATTTGAACACAGAGTACAGAGGAGTGAGATCTGTATTAGATTGTGTTTTAGATATGGCTATTTCTCTCTGATTGACAGCTGTAATTTGTGTAGTTGAAATTTGACAGTTGTTGTGAGTTTGTTACCCGTTTCTCTCCTTATGTACATACAAAATTACAAATACTAGTCTCTAACGGTCAGATCTAATACGACCCCTCACCCCTGGATTATTGAGCCGTAAAATGTAGTGGGAACTCTGAAGGTTAATGATCCACACCACCTGTTCGATGAATTGCTCGAGTGAGAAATTAAATGATATCCGTATCACGGAACTCATTTTTTTAGATTCCTGAAATGCATGCCATACATTGAACTTTTATCCTTGGTGTTCCAAGGTCTATATTCTATGCCTCAATAGTTCAATACTCTCTTTCTTTGCTATGTTTTTGATGTTTAGCTAATAGCTCCGATGAATGCTAGCTCAAAACTCCAATTGAAGTGAACCCCGTCAAAAAGTTCAAAACTCTAGTTACGGCACCGTCCACAGATCGCTCCAACAATATATAGGATTGATTAACCTAAGAAGCGGTTGATCTTTGTTTATCTTTTCTCATCTAAACCTTGTGTATTTTTATTCGTTCAAATCCGGATGCGCCCAAATTGACTTTATTTTCTATATAGATACGGAATAAATGTTAACGAAAAGAAAATAATCCAAACTTCGACAAAAAAAAAAAAAAGAAGAAAATGATCCAAACAACACATGAATTATTTTATTATAAGAAAATGAATAAAAGAATAGAATAACAAAAGTCATCATGTTCAAAACATGGTTTTACTTATTCTAAAATATATATATATATATGGAATTTTCTAGTGGGCTGCCTTCATGGTATCGGGGTCCACAGCGACGCCTCCGAGCAACTCCGTAGGAAGCCTGTGCTTAATACCGTGGACGTGGAAGGTGTAGAACAGCTTGTACGGGTACGCCACGTTGGTCAGCTTGACTTTGCCGCGGCCCCCCTCAAAGAGCCCGGTGCCACCTGTGACCGTCAGCTCGGAGTCGGCGTTGGAGAAGTAGGGCCCCTGCACCGACACGTGTCCGTAATCCCCGAAGTAGAAGCTGTAGGCGGCCTCGTAGCGGTCTCCGCCGTTGACGTCGTCCTCGATGTACATGATCATGCCGGCGGTGATCCCGAGGCGGGTGGCGAGGTCGCCGGAGTAGAGCTTGTTGGTGAAGGTGACGATGTCCCCCAGCGACTTCTCGGGCGCCTTGCTCAGCTTCAGGAACGCCGGGCTCCGGCGGTCCCCCTCGTTGAACTCGTACACCCTTAGCGTCTGCACCTCCTCCTCCTCCTCCACGGAGACGGCATTTCTAGGGTGTTGCTTGAGATGGAGCATTTCTAGGATGTTGTTGTTGTTGTGGTTGTTGGTCTTGGCTTTGGATGACGTTGATACTGAGGCAGCCGCGGCCTAAAGGCCGCGGCTGCTATGGTGGCTCAAGGAGGCGGTTACGGTGGCCGGGAGCTTGACGGTGGCGGGGTTGGCCGTGGTGTTTGGTAAGGTGAGGTTGCCTGACGTGGTGGACATGGCCATTTTAGTTGGTTTGTTGGAGAGATAATTAGGAGAATTGAACAAATTAGATGAGATTAATTAGTTGAAATGGAAAGTAATTAGAGAAGAAATTGTAAGAGTGAGATTGATGAGATGAGAATGAGAAAAGGAATGGAGGGCTAATTTATAGTGGATGCTTTCCCACGTGGAATAAGGAGGGGTGAAAGAAGGGGTTTGACTTTTCAAACGTGAACAACACGTTACACGTACGATCGATGACCGGAAATTTCCACCGAGATAGTATAATATATAGTCCGGGTGTTATTTCCACACAGCAATAAGATTAGAATATTATAAAGTCCTTCGACCAAAAAAAGAATATTATAAAGTCCTGATTATTTAAATGAGCTCGAATTCACGTAAAGAGAATTGCGTGGGAAACGTGACCAAGTTGGCCCGATCCCAAGTCACTTCACACGTCACACAGCACTCGTGCAAGGAATTTCGTATGCCTGCATGACTCTCCCTCCGCAGACAAATGGTCAACAACTTGTGTTTGACCAAAAATTGTTTGGTACTCCCTCCGTTCCATTGAGTTTGTCTCGTTTCTATTTTAGGCGTCTCCTTAAGTTTGTCCTCTTTCCTTTTATATCAATAATTTCTTACTATATTACCCTCATTCAAACTCACTTTTTACACTCAAAATCCAACTTTTCCTTCTACTTTATCACTTTTCAACTTTTTACATATATAAAATTACAAAACTACCCCTATTCAATTTCAACTTTTATCCATTTTCCAATATCTCAATACCTACTTTATCACCTTCTTAATAACCGCAAAATTCGTCCTATGAGACAAACTCAATGGGACGGAGGGAGTATATAATCAGTATTTTGAGTTGTTTATTACTTTTTCCGTCCCAAAATGTTTGTCCCTTTTCCTTCACAAATGAAAAGGGTCACGTTTTATTTTGTACACATATGTAGCTATCAAGAATTTTCGTCACAAAAGAAGTCGTAGTTTCAGGTCCTATCACGAACCTTCATTACAGAAAGAAATATTACTTTTTTGGTTTTATCAAACGTAACTTGTGCAAGTCAGCTCTATAAGCTGAACTAGTAAGGATCAATTCACGACTTTTGGTTGGGGACACTGACAATAAAAGTTGAATCGATGATTTTTGTGCATTATCCTTAGAGATTTAAGTGTTTATCCACTTAACTCGATGCTCGGAGGTGGATTAATTGATGACTTTGATTAAAAAAATAGTTTTTAATATAAAATAACTCAAAGAACTTTAACACATTGGAGTAAGATTCTGTACATGTCAAAAGGCTCTGGACCCTCTGGTCATATGAGCAAGTACGTATTTCAGATTTATTCCCGTTTTACATCCTTAAGATCGATCTTCTGGCATTTAGTCAATCGGTTGAGCCTTTTGGTAAAAAGTAGAGGTCTTTCGAATGACTCTCATAGATAGTACCCTTGACCAAAAATTTTATGGTAAGATCAGCGGAATTTCTGTAATCCTCAAGATCATAATAGGGGAAGTTGTGAAAACTCAAGGAAACGAGAAAGAAGCCCAACTTCTCCATAAGGGTGAGGATCGGTTCGAAACCGAATCAAACTGGAACCTAAATTCGTGAATTTGATGAACCAAAAAATCAACCGAATTCGGTTTCGGTTCCGTTTTTTCGGTTTTCAATAAATACAAGGTTTTTCTTTGAAAAATTTGAA
Organism: Polygonum maritimum; assembly: GCA_963924305.1. Taxonomy (NCBI): domain Eukaryota; kingdom Viridiplantae; phylum Streptophyta; class Magnoliopsida; order Caryophyllales; family Polygonaceae; genus Polygonum; species Polygonum maritimum. The sequence continues at coordinate 26,691,972 of OZ002734.1, forward strand.
CCAAACCGAAAATTAACCGAAACCGAACCAAGCTGAAAATTAACCGAAACCAAAGCGAACCGAATTCCTAAAATTTATTGAACCGCACTCCATCAATTTCGGTTCGATTTGGTTTGGTTCGGTTCGGTTCGATCGGTCTATTTTTTCAATTTGGACCGAAACTTGCTCAGCCCTACACAACCTCTCTTGACCAAGTCCTTGTAGATTACCATTATATTGCAAGAGAATGAATTCAAAAGGTTTTAACAATTGTTTTTCCCATGAAGACTAGCTAGTAGATGAAATCATGGTTCATTATAGCTATAGATCAATTTTGATATAACTTGTTAAGCATGTCTCTCGGTTCTGTCTTTTATATCGGTCCAATTTCGGTTTAGTTTGATTTATCTAGCGCGCGGTTTAGTCTATGTGTCTATACAATTATCTAGAGTTTGTATTTCCCTTTAAAATTGGCGTCCATTTTCTTTGTAAGCAAGACTTTTCTTTATGCAAAAGCAGATAAAAAAAGCTTTTCATTTGTTTGTCTTTTGATTCAATCTAGTTGTTTTGATTAATTTGTTCAAACCCTTGGTTGATATTAAAAGGACTAGCTTAACCTGTCGTGCCATGCACGACTATTTCACATAAAAATATTACAATAAAGTTAAATATTCATATGGAAAATATTATATAAGTTTTATTATATGAACATGTTTTTTTATCTTTTAAAAAGAGTGATACTGTTTTTGAATCTCATATAACCCAAAAGATATATATAAGACATAATTTTTTCACTCATTTGTATATTTTTATAAAACCTGATTATAAGAATATAAACTGATATTTTACTTACGATTTTTATCACATATTAATAACGACTATCATAAATATAAATATAATTTAAGAAATTTCAGCAATTGATAAATTGATAAAGTTTATAAAAATTTAATAGAAATTGTTGGAAACCACAAATTTACTTGTATTAAAGAAATAAGTTGAATCTAATATTCATAGAATTTTCTTAATTTGTTTGTGAAAGATTTTTCCCTGTAATGCTTTAAGAATTAATAAATGACAAAATCTTTTTCTTATAAGTAGATAAGAAGAAATTCAATAGGAAAACCCTACATAGTGAGAATACTAAAAATTAGTTTTTTTTATATATGAGGCAGGGTCAAAATTAATGTGGTGGTTCAAAATGACCACTTGTATGTTTGTATTAAGAAAATAAGGGGTGTTTGTATAATTTGAGAAAATTATGGGATTATTTTGTAAGTAAGTAACAATTATGAAAAAGATGTACGTTATCAAGATAGAAATCGAAATTATTATTTGGATAAAAAAATAAATTTGTTATCAAAATAGAAAAAAAAATCAAATATAATGGATAAAAAATATAGTAGATCATGTAAATATAGAAAATAATTAACTTAATCTTAAAAATGCTAAATTTATTCAAGTAAATCAAATAATAAAGTAACAAAATTATTCTTTCTATTAAAAAATAATTTAAAATTTTATCTTAAAGAATCTAATTTAACTAAGTAAATCAAATATAATTAGTTCATACTTCATAGTAATTATATATATATATATATGGTGGATATTGAAAAATATATATATGGATAGACATTGAAAAATATACGTACCAAATATAATTAGTTCATACTTCATAGTAATTATATATATATGGTGGATATTGAAAAATATATATATGGATAGACATTGAAAATATACGTACAATATACTTCATAGATAAGCAATATATATATGGTGGTACACTTTCTACGTACAATATATATATGGTGGAAAGATAAGCAATTTTTAGTCAAAGATATTGAAAATTTACGTACAATATTTTATGGATAGATATTGTATATGGATAGACATTGTGTGGATAAATATATTATTGATAAGGTAGTTAATTAAAAGATTGAAAATTTACATAGCAAAATTGTGGTAATTAATTAGAAGAATTTAAAAATTATTTTGGTTAAATATCTGGTGGGACTAGAATCAACGTGGTGGCTCGAAAACGGTCGGCTTTTATAATATATATTGATTTTATATGGTATCTGTTTTAGGAGAATTAACCGCGTAACCGCGTTATTTCGCTACTATGAGGGAACCCTAGTCACAAAGATGCCACAACGCGTTACAAGCTATGAACAAAGGGTAAATAAGGAGATTAACAAATATGAAAAGAATTGTAATTGTAAAGATTGAGAGCACAATTGTATTGATCGTGTGATTGCTATTTTTGGTTACAAGCGCTTCAACTCTAAAACAAGGATTTTGACAATGCTTGATGTTTGAACGTAAGAATGCTAAAACAAGAGAGTTTTTGGCAAGTATAATTGTGAGTGTAGTTCGTGCAGATCGTGTCCCTTCTCAGCTTTTTCCTTTCCTTTTATATTGAAGTTTCCATCCCCAATTGTGCCTTTGACAAGCCTTTTCATGTGATCCCGAGAATCTCGCCATCACGGTTATGATTTTGTACGTTGATATCCTCCCGTTGCTACAGTCCCGATTGCGCCATTAAGGGCAAGCGAAATCATCGGGGTTCTTAACTGGCATGGATGAAGAATCAATGATGGGCCTCCCCATTCTTGTTCTTGGGGGCTTGGGTTTCTGACGGCCCAACAATACTTCATCAAAAATCCCGGGCAAACTCCCGCCAGCAGTTTTCCTAGGGTTTTTGACTTTCAAACTCCTTTTGGGAAGTTGTAGCGGGTTAACATCACGTCCCATCAATCTTCTATTTAAGAAGTGTTATGATGGCATGCAGGGTCTTATTGCTTTGTTCTCTCTTCCAAGGTACGTTCTTTCCTCCTTTTTCTTCATCGCCCTTCTTCTTCTGATTTCCATGGCACCTTCCAGCCCTTCTTCTTCGCGTTGTCTCAAAACCGCTTCGGCTCCTTCTTTATCACCTTCCAACATCCTTACTTCTGCCCACTAGAGAAACTCGACCTCCGAAACCCCATGGGAGTTTGCTTCCTCTATGGAATTCCCTTCTCATACAGAAATCTTCCTTCCCCCTGTCGGAATTCATGCTGACTTTTTTGCGGATGATTGGGTGTGCTTGTATGAGTACCCCTTCCGCATTGGTCACCGATACCCCTTTTCTCCTCTTGTTACTGATTTTTTGACAAAAATGGGTGTCGCGCCAGGGCAGTTACTCCCTCAAGTCTGGAGGCTTTTGCTTTCCGTTGAGCGGTGGTGCTCCTCACACGGCATCGCTTTTAAGTCTGAAGATTTCTTTTTGAACTATCGCGTTTCTAAGGGCGGCCTGGGGCATATCACGTTGAAAACCCTTAGGACTAAGTCTGATCTTATGTTCAATATTTCGAAATCTGACCGGGGCTGGGCAGATAAGTTCTTTTTTGTGAAGATTTCTTCTTTGGAGACCGACGCGACTTTCTTGCAGAGTCGTTGGAAACCTACAGGTAGTGTTTTCCCTACTTACCTGTTATGCTTGATCTAGATCTAAGTCTATTTTGGTTCTTTTTGCAGAAGAGATCACTTCTCCTCCACCTCGCAAAGGTTCTACCGTGATTATTTCACAAACCGAGGCGCTCTCTGTAGCGGACAAGTCCTACCCTGACCTTGGCCAATCTTCCTCTACCGAATCCGACGACATAGAGATGTCAAGTAAGTACCTTTGATTTTCATGTCGTTTTCCATAATTTGACTGCTTCAACCCTTAACGCGTTGTTGCTATGCTGTCAGGTTCAAGAACCACTCGATCCACCACTGCTCTCACAACAATGGAACGTCTCGAAGCCAGAAAGAAGAGGAAAGTAGAGACCGCTTCCAGCGCAGAGACTAAGGCGGTGGTGCCCCTTCCCCCAAAGATTCTAGATCCTACGGCCAAAGCCTCCAAGAATGAGTCGGGCTTTAAGTTGACGGATCTTCCCAGGGCCATGCTGTCGCTAGACATGGACCCTATGAAGTGTCTTGGTTCCTTGACACCTCTCAAGGTAGACTGCCTCAAGGGTCTTCCTCACTTGCCTTCCTACCACGAGCTCTTTGGAGAGATCCTCGCATCTCAGTGGCAGGTACGCCATGCTTCTATTACTTGCTTCTACGCGTTCATTGTTTTTGGGCAGTAGGTTGACAACTTCTCTCCGTGTAGGGTCTCCAAGTTTCTCTTGCTGCATTCGACATGTTTAAAGACCTTCCAGACCAGCTAACTCAGAGCAAAATGAGCGTCCAGAACGAGAAGGAACCCTCCTGACTCGTGAGAAGGTGGCATTGGAGTCCAAAGTCGTTGAACCGCAAGAAGCCCTGAAGAAGATTGCTCAAGAGTCCAAGGCCTGGCAGGAGGCGCTTAAAACTGAAAAAAAGAAGTCTGTCGCTCTTGCGAAGGAACGTGAGGACACGGCCGACTACTAGGCTGCAAAGGCGAGATTAGAGACAATGGAGGACTACTTTGAAGGCAACACGTTGACTAGGATGTACCCTTCGAGAGGTCAGAGTTCAAGAAGTGGTTTGTGAGTCCTCCTGACGTGTCGAAGACTCCTTCCCCTAAGAATGAGGCTGCAAAGGAAGAAGGTGCCCAAGCTGTTACCGGAGATCGAGCCGTGGCCTCCCCTCCCTCTTAATTTCTATTTGCTTGCTTGTTGTTAAAAACTCTGCTCCACCAACAATGTGTAATGGGGTTTGAACTTGTCTTGTGGCTGCTAGTATTAGGGCCAAAACTTTGTTTTTGTATGGTGCCCCCCGGATTTGGGGCTTTAAATATGTCTTTTGGCTATTCCTGCTTTGCCTTGTTTATGTTTGTTTTGCAGGTTTCAAATCAAGTTCAGAGCATGGGAGCCCTTGAAGACTGGACGTGTTCAAGTGTCTTTGTATTCGATATCGTACTTCGTATAATGCTATGTATGTAAGATGCTTTAAAGAGGACGAAAATGTAAGAAGTAGAATGACTTGAAGTGATCACGTTTACAAGTACATCAATAAGAATTCTTTTTATCTACAAAAATCTTATTGTCTTGTCTGCCTGTTGCATCTTGTTTCTTGACTAGTCATTGGGTGCACTTCGTTGCCTAGTTATAAGGCTTGGGCCCTTGTTTTGGCTTGTAACGTCACAAGGCGTTCCTTGTTAGTTTTTCAGAATAGTATGTGTCGATGTTTGTGTAAGAATGTAACATAGTTGAATCATGTACACGAAATGCATGAATGTTGAAGACAATTTTCAGTGTATACCTTGTTTAGAAATGATAAAGTTTTAGATTCATTGCGTTCCAGCTCCTGGGCACCGTTTTGTCATCATGCGACATTAACTCGTAAGCACCTTGCCCTACGACTTTCATGATTTGATAAAGGTCCTTCCCAGTTTGCTCTGAGCTTTCCTGCATTCAATTCTCGGGTATTCTAGAATACCTTTCTCAACACCCAATCTCTAACTTGAAATGCTTTAGCGTTGTGATAAACGATGATTTAGTCATTTTAAACCACAGTTATGCAAAGAAAACCAAACTAACTTAAACCAAAGTATAAAGCAAGTAAGGGTCGATTCCACAAGGAGACAAATTATCTTTAGTAGTGAAGTTTGTGTCAAATGAAAGTAACAAGGGGGGTTTTGGGAATTAATTTACACAATAGCATGCAAATATTAAGAATTCAAGAATTTATTAATCAGTATTTAGAAACACTTAGGCAAACAAATATCCACATTCGCTTGACAAGTTGATCATTGATTTCATTCAATATCTATGCAATGGAAATTCCAATACCTTTTCAAAAGTAATTAACAACACAACCAGATACCATTAACCCTAACTAGTTAAATAATCATGAAACTATCAAGATTCAATCTAACTAGCAGCATTCAACATTCGGAATATAATTGGATACAACTAACACAACCAGATATTAGCACAATGCAGTTGCTACTTATGAAATAGAGATGCTCAACCAGAAACACTCTAAATCTAGCAATAACCTAATAACAATAAATCCTAGATGATCAGGCTAGAAACTATTGAAACAAGTTAATAACAATTCAAGCAAGAGAAAAGATCAAATCCATGCAATCGATAAGGAATTAGAAATCTCACAACTGAATCAGAACGAACACTTCAATTGTCTGTCTAAGCAAAGAGGCTTAGTTCTTCATAGATCTTCGAAATACACATTAATTCAAAACTCAAAAACTAGGTCTATATAAAAGGTCTAAAGCTCCTTAAATAGGAGAAAACAAGATATCCAAAAATACATAAAAACCGGACCAAAACAATATCCAAAAGGCCCATTAACTAAAACGCAGCGTTTAAAGGAGAAATCCGCCTCGGCACTGGCAGCGGTTGCCGCCTATGGTGGCAGCGGTCGCCGCCTCCCACAGAGTGCGATTCTTCGTCTT